>JBBMKA010000002.1:2822506-2834784 GCA_037833695.1 Sechiopsis laciniata | reverse complement strand
ACCGAGCTCTAGTCCCATTAATTTGTGACAAATGGAGGCCATTCTCTCCATTATCCATATTCTCAAAATCACATTTTTAATTTTTTCTTTTTACTATTTTTATTCTTTTCCTAACACCTTTTTATTTATACTTCTCAAAAAAAAAAGAAAAACAAAACAAAAAAACCCTTACATTTCCTACCTAATTAATTTTTACATTTGTCATCTCATTATTATTTTTTATAATCATTTTATTTCTCACATAATTGATGATAGTCATGTCACCTAATTAAGGTGGTGATTGGGTTTGGCGTTAGAGTAGAGGAGAAGGAGAAAGAGTTGGGATTTCTCTCCTCTACTACTCTTCCAACATCTCATTAAATTTTTTATTTAATCTTATCAAATGTCTCATTAAATATTTTTCGTTTTTTTTACATTACTCATCAAACATTTTCCAAGTTTTCAATTTATCAATTAGTACAAATATACTATGATTACAATAAAAAAATAAAAAATAAGTAAATAGTTTTGTAACACTTCTTTTTCAAAATATCAATCCCCAAACAATATTTCATATTTCATATCTCCTACCTCTTCTACCTACTTTCCTCTTCTCTTTTCAACTCTAAAATTCAACTCTTAAGTGATCTCAAGAATCTCCAGCCCAATCATAATTGAATTAAAAAAATTATTATAAAAAATTTAAAAGAAGTGTTTATAATTTTGAATATAAAATGTGATATAATGATTTAAAAATTAATTTCAAATGTATTTAATTTAAATATTTGTTTGATACTTAAAATAAAATTTTATTTTAGATGGTAACTTTTTAATGGTTTATTTTAATTATAACCTTTTTTTAGAAATTGATTATTCATAGTAAAAAAAGTTTCTCTTGTTTGTATATTTCAAATTATCTGTCTATTTGTAATAGTGATATGTGCATTCAAATTTGTTTGTCTTTTTATTTAATTCGCTCCATTTTTAACTGTTATGCATGAATTTTTTCAAAATTAAAAAAAAAAAAACCTCGTTTAATAATTACTTAGTATTATAGAGGGTTATTATTATTTTTTTTAATGGGCTTTTGGTGACCATGGACTGGGTAAGTTAAAATAAGTGGGCTTTTGCTTTTAAAAACAGACCAAAAAAAAAAAAAAAAAATTTTTTTTTTTACTTTACTGCACGTCCTTAGGAGCTGAAATATCATCGTGAACTACGAGGCTTCCGATCAGCTCGTCCGTCATCACTGTGCTCCTTCTCTGATTCTCGAATTCAACATCCATGGCGGCAGCAATGACGAGTCCCACCGCTCTTCTTCTTCCCTTCCATTCTCCTCTTCCACAACTTCCTCTCTTCCCTTCCACTGCAACCACTCCCAACTTCTCCACCGTCAGATTCTCCCCGTTCAACTTCGCGATCAAGCCTTCCAATCGCCGAATCCTTCCACTGGTCAAAGCTCAAGGCTCTTCCGGTAGCATTTCGGTTTCCTCTATGTGCGATTTGGTTTTGATTTATTGTTTCTCTATTTGTAATCTATGGTTTCCTTGTAGATTATGTGCCTGATTCGGAATTTTACAAAGTGGAGGCGATTCTTAGGTATGGATGTGTGTTCATGTAGATTTTTTGATTTTTGGTGTTTTGATCTTTTGAAGTCTTTCGATTATTCTTGTTTCTGATGGCTATTTGTGTTGCTGTGTTTGGATGGGATAGGCCCTGGAGAATCCAAAATGTTTCTTCGGTAAGAGCTAGTTAACCTTGATTTTTTTTAATTTTTTTTTTAATTTTATTGAGTTCAATAACAATTGGGGATGGAGATATTACTCTTGTTGGCTTAACCTTGAAAATGGTCATTCGTTTCCAAAATCTCATTTGTTTTCATTGTCAATTATGATATAGTTGTGATATGATATGCATTGAATGGAATGGATGGTCAATATTTTAAAATTAAGACACCCTGAGTTTAGGTGGGATCAGAGTTATGTAAAAACTCTGGAAAGAATGGACAAGAGATGAAAATTCCCCTACCGATCAATGATACATGAACGATAGACAAATTTCTGGATCACAACTTTACATTCCTTCGGTCTCTTTATGTAGATTTCGGCAAAGGGGAGGACAAAATTGTCCAAACCCTGGTTTTTTTGTTAGGTTTAAGTTTGATGGATTTTTTTGGCATCAGAGGAAGCTTAGTTTAAGATCATAATATTAAGATCATTACCTATTGCTATCATACTTGCATTTCTTTTTAGTTCAACAAGAGGGGTGGGGGATTTGAATTTCTAGCCTATCAGGGGAACTATGCTCAAGGTGTAAAAGTATGCAATTTTTTGTTGTTTTAAAGATCCTATTTTGCAAAGCGTTGGCATTAAATTGTTCTTTTGCTTGTTGGGAAAAAATGAAGGCATTGCTGAAAATGGGTATTCGAGGTGTAACAGTATCTGATGTGAGGGGCTTTGGTTCTCAAGGGGGATCTACTGAGAGGCAGGGTGGTAAGTTCATATCTTTCATGATTCTTTCTGTCTTGTTGGTGGTTAAGGGGAATTAACTTTGTACATTCTATTCTGTTTCTATACTCATTCTTTCCCATTAGTCGTTAGTGGTTGCATATGATTCCATATAACTTTATAATCTTTTATTTATCGTTCAGGGTCTGAATTTTCTGAAGATAATTTTGTTGCTAAAGTTAAGATGGAAATTGTGGTCGCTAAAGACCAGGTAAAATTAATACATGTGTTTTGCCATTGTGAGAAGAAATTCAAATTTGTTTCAAATATATTCTTGGCGAACTGCTGCATTAGAGGTCGTGGATATGATAAATAAATAAAATTCAAGTATCCTTTTATCAGGTTGAAGCTGTTATAGACAAGATAATTAAGGAGGCAAGAACTGGTGAAATTGGCGATGGCAAAATTTTTGGTAAAAGATAACTTTTTTCTTATCCATGGTTCTGCTCCCATCTGTTTATTTCGTAATTTTTTGCTTAATTTCTATTCTCTGAATCCACTGTCTTGTTTGTTATGCGGTTCATTTCTGTTCTCCATTCATTTCACTTCTATTTTTCTCATTTCATGCATACCATTAGCACTAGTTCCCTATGTTAATTGTTAAGTGGATCGGCATACTTACTGTATGATTGTACGTGGTAATTATTAGTTATGCAATTTGAGATAAATTGTTTGTCTTGTAAGCTTAGTGATGAAAATTCTTAGTTCTGACAATATAAGAATAGACTAGGCATTAGATTTTCTGCGTTTCTTATTTGGCAATGGGTGGGTATAAAATGGGCCAAGTGGCATCATGTTTTGGTTTAGGATGGATCTTTAACATGAATCTTTCTATTCCAGAAAAGTTGGTTTGGTTTGCTACCGACAAGAACAATAGCTCAACTGACACAAGTATTTTATGTCTCGACTGTATGTGGAATAACTCCCGAGTATTTGACAGTGACTTTTTTAACTTTTAATTATTGCTTCAATGGAAACATATCATGTGAAAATGTTGGCTGAAGGGTAGTTTTAAATTGCCGCTCTTATAATTCAATTTAGTTATTAATATGCCTATGCTTGCTGAACACGTATTTAAATGCACACAGTAACAAACATTGAAGAAAAACAAAGTTTTAAATTTAATTTCCTTATCTATTGAAGCCCTTTTTGGCCCCTATCAAAACTTCTGACAAAATTTTCATTTCACACAGTGATACCAGTCTCAGATGTGATTAGAGTCCGTACAGGTATCTTGTTAGCATCTAACTATTTATGAAATTGAATAATTTCACTACACATTCGTGTGTCATGCCTCATTCGATGCCAATTTCACAGGTGAGCGTGGAGAAAAGGCGGAGAGGATGACCGGAGGGCGATACGAGATGTCTTCCAATAAGTAAACAGTAAGCAGAGAAAATGTTATGAAGCCGTTTCCAGTTTACAACCTCTTTTCCTGATGAATAAAGGATTCAATTTTGAAAGCATAGGAAATGTAAATATGTAACTTTCTGATGTTTCTGTCAATAAAATGAGTCATATTTGATAATAACTTATATGTGGAAGCTACTGTACCATTTTCTAATGAAGCTCTGATTTTACTTTGTGGTGAATTTAAGGAGAATTGTCTTGTTGTTTATCACCACACAATATACTTTAGTGGTACAACAATGGGGTAGAGGATTTAAACTCATGACCTTTTGGTCATTGAGTGTTCATTGATACCACTTAGTTACTCTTTACCATATTTTCTTGGATGTAGTTTTAAAGTTAATTGTATGGGTTTATATTAATTACTGAAGCCAAAAGTTGGGTTGAATTTTATCTAATAATTTTTTGTTTCTTTTTTTTTTTTAAATTTTTTTTTGTTTCTTTCTAAAAATTTTGAATCATAAGAGTTGAATTGACGATTTATCAGCCATGTAATTGACGATTTAGAGGTCTTTAATATATTTATATTCTTAGAAATAATGAGTCAAACATAATGAATAAGGATGGAGGTAAACATTATGAAAATGAGTTAATCTTAGATAATCCATAGATTAAGTAATTTACCTCATTTGCTTATAAATAGAGAGTTAATTATCTCATGTATTTGATAACTTTGATTCATAAATGAAGAAGTTGAGGACTTTTGAAGTTTTTTTTCTTTTTTTGATATGAGGACTATTGAAGTTAATGTAAAGAAATTCTAAAAAAAACTTTGGACAAAGATTTCATTTTTAAATTAAAATGATTGAATACAAAACTAAAACATGATTGACCATCTTGAACCATATTCTTGAATCAACCATAGTTTTTGGGAAGCGGATCAATACTATCCCGATTCCGGATAAAGAAACCGACCCGAGATTCGAATTTCTTTCCCCCAAACAGCACTTACATTCTAAGCAACGTCATAACGGCGTTACTGAGCCAAACGAATTAAAAAGAAAACCGAGATAAACGAACGTTTTCTCACGTCAAGGCAATATTCATTTTTGTTTTTAAAATTTTATTTCCCCTTATAAAAATAGAGTCCTCATAAATTGCGAACGCGCATTTTGATTGTAAAGAACAGCTTCTCTCTTGCACAAGAGAGATCTATCATTCTTTTTCGGGCCGATCGCTCAAATCCGATCTCTTCAATTCTTGTAAGTAATTCATTCAACCCCATCTCTCATTTCTCTTCGAGATCTGTTTAGAATTTTGTTATTTGTACCCTTAATTTTGATCCCTTCTCCTTGGATCTGGGTGATTTTACCCTTAATTTTGATCCCTACGGCTTGGATCTGGGTGATTTACTTATTTTGTTCTGTTTGATTTTGGAATTGATTGTTCTTTTGTGGGTTTTGATTGATTTGTATTTTCTGATCTGGATTTCTGTTGCCCTGGCTTGGTGTTTTGTTTTCGATCTGATCTGACCCTTCTTGCTTTCAATTGCGTTGGGCTTGTTTATACCTGGATTTGTATTGATGGATGTATGACCAATTCGTTGGCGATTATGGTTACTTGGTGCTGGATCGTGCGGTCTTATTGAAGATTTTTTATTGATTTGTTTTGTGCTTCAGTGGTTACTTGTTTTGGTTTGGATTATGGATGGGAATGAGGTTATGGTCTTGATTGTAGTTTCCTTTTGAATCTGGGCTATTTGAATATTTGAAATATAACACCAGATCCTTCTTTATCTTGGGTGATCTCTGAATTTTTGGCTGATTAAGTATCTGATGTCGTTGTATTATAAGAGATACTCGTTTTAGTGACGTGGGTTTATTGTTATTGTGTTTAGTTTACGTGAAAAATGGGGCTGTCTTTCGGCAAGCTTTTCAGCCGGCTCTTTGCCAAGAAGGAGATGCGTATTCTCATGGTGGGTCTCGACGCAGCTGGTAAGACAACGATCCTTTACAAGCTCAAGTTGGGAGAGATTGTCACCACCATTCCTACCATTGGTAAGTCGTTGTATTTTATGTTCAATTGTTGATATATTTTTTTTAATTATGAATGGCGGAATTGATGTTTTCTGTATAGAACAATTTGATGCTTCGTGTCTTGATCATGCCCAATGGATGTATTTATTTAACTTGTTAGTTCCCTGTTTGTTTGCGTTGGCATCATCATTTCAAGGAATCAAAATCATTATAATGAATTGTTGTTATATCCTTGAGGTGATGAATTCATAAAGGATTTTTAGATAATTAATCTAATTATAAACCTAGCCCTGTAACTTACAGGCTGTAAGGGCTCACATCTCTGATTAATATACCTCCAACTGTTATCAGTAGAGAAGGGGGAATATTTCTTTTGTACTTTTGAGTTAAATAGAGGCTATGCGTAAATCATACAATCTTTCTATTATAATTAGCCACAAGATTCCAGGCATGTGATTTTCGAAAAAAACAGGCTGAAGAAAAAACTGTGGTTCATTTGTTGTCTAAATACTTTTGAGTTCTGACTTTTCTGCATATAATCTGATTTCTGTAAAAGAAACTTTTTTGACTGTTTTTAACTACACACGATCCTAGTTAGTGAAAGTGGATAATGTGATAGCAGAATCATGACTGACTTGCAACTGTGCAGGTTTTAATGTCGAGACCGTGGAGTACAAGAACATCAGCTTCACTGTCTGGGATGTTGGGGGTCAAGACAAGGTATTGATTATTCCTGTGTTGCAATGTCGGCTTTCTACTTTCTCTGTTTGATCATTCTAGGTACTAGAATTTTGACAGTTCTTGTGCTTCCACGGACTCATAGTTGATTGCCAATCATCTAGAACATGGGTAATATTAGTTCTCTCCACTGATTTGGTTTCTGTTTTGTTCCAAGATCCGACCATTGTGGAGGCACTATTTCCAAAACACCCAAGGACTTATTTTTGTGGTGGATAGCAATGACAGAGACCGTGTTGTGGAAGCTAGGGATGAGCTGCACAGGATGTTGAATGAGGTACTCTTAATAAAAACTGATTATCAGGCTTTGGTAGCTTTTTTGCAAAAGCTACCACAAATGAATGCTTCATTCTAGTTTGTTGCCTAGATGATAACATGCATTGCACTTACAGGACGAGCTGAGGGATGCAGTCCTCTTGGTCTTTGCCAACAAACAAGATCTTCCCAATGCCATGAATGCTGCTGAGATCACCGACAAGCTCGGTCTGCACTCCCTCCGACAACGTCACTGGTACATTTGATGATTATCAAACTTTTAAGACACTTACAAATTCTTATGCTGGTTTAAACTATAAGAAGGTAATAATTCAATTGTCTCAAAATCCTGTTTTAGGTACATTCAAAGCACATGTGCCACATCTGGTGAAGGGCTGTACGAAGGACTCGACTGGCTCTCAAACAACATTGCCAGCAAGGTAAATAACAATGTATTGTGTTGAATTCAATGCACACAATCACTGTAGTAAAGGGTAGAAATTAGAATGACCCTTCTAATTGTACTGCGGAGTTCCTTATAGAGTTTAATTAAGTTCTCCTTTTGTTTCTGAAATGTAAAATATCATTAGCTCATGGTTCAACTTCCTTGGCTCGAGAATAAGATTGTTATTTCTTCCTCATTTGCAGGCGTAGGTGGCTTTCTTTGAGCTTGGATTGCTTCTGGAAATTCAAATTCATGTCATTTGTCCCTTGTTTTCGGGCATTTTTGTTGCATTACCTGACGATCTTATACGATGTTCTATGTGATGATTTCTAGGTTGCCTTTGGATTCTGAATAATTAAAGAAATTTTGAAATCTTTTCTCATGTTATGGACTCAATAGCATTGTTTTTATGTAATGAATGAATGATGTTCTTAAGTAGATGTATTTGTACGAGAACCATGTTTGTTATTTGAATCACTTTGGAATTAGTCTCTGATTATGCTTCCATATTAATTACGAGCCAGTTTCTTTTATAACAATGGCTTTGTATGCTCTAAGGAACTCTATTATGACATGATCATCATTCCCAAAATGCCCTCCTTGATCAAGCCTAACCCACCATCTTCATCAATCTTCTTCTTCTCTCTGTTTTGAATATCCATAGACTGAAAGTTCGAACTGTGACTCGACGTCAATCTATTGCATCTTATGGGGTGTTTGTTTGCCCTATTTAAGGAGGGTTTAGATGGAGAATTGACGAACTCCCTCTCGAAAACCTACATCCAAACAAGTTTTTATTAATTCTTCATTTTTACTTTTAAAAATAATTCTTTATTTCTAACAATTCAATTCTAATAATTCATTTATAACTGCTCATTTATTTCTAACAACTTATTTCTAATAATTCATTTCAAATCAATTAAAATACCTCATTTTTAATTATTCATTTTCTACATTTAAATAAGGTTTTGACTTTAACTCTTCTATCCAAATAAATTTTTTACTACAACTCTCAATTTTTAACTACTCAAAATAATTTTTCAATCTAAATTCTTCTTAAATATGGTAAACAAACACTTTCTTAAAGAAATCTGGGAGCACCTCAAACTCTCGAAATATTTCCAATCGAATCCAAACCCAATCCAATCTAGACTGACGAATACTCCTAAAAGAGTCCATCAAGTGCATTGAGTTTGGAATGGCTCACTTTTTATCAACCTTGTGTAGGATGAAACGATGGTAGTGTTTCTATCTTCCTAAAGAAGAATTTTCGGTTATTAAGATTGAATTCAATGCGGTAAATGTTGATTATATAGTAGTAAAAAATCAAGGTTATGATACCAATAACCTGACATTATTCTTTGAATTTTTTTGATTTGTCTATTTAGTCTTTAAACTTTAAAGATGTTGCTTAGGTTCTTAAATGTGTATATAATATATCTTTTTGACCCATTCGATACTGATCACTAACTTAAAAAGGCATGGTAGTAATGTTGGAAATGAGACATGAGGTTTCAACTTTTCAAACATCATCTCTTTCAAGTGAGGCATACATAAAATTTCTAATTTCTCAAGAGATGAGAGATAGCCAACTTCACAACATTTCTTTCAGGCTATACAAAACATTGCTTCAATTTAGATGGGAGGTTGTTGTTAAAATAATTACTCTCCTAGCTATAAACTTAAGGTTTATTGAATTTTATTTTCTTCTTGCATAGCTCTTGAAAGTTGCTTGTCCTTCAACATTAACCATTCAGCTTTAGTTTTTTTCAAAAATATAGAACACGTGGATGATACTTATTGCAAAAAGAACACCTTTTAACTTTAATACAACCTCATTGCCAACTTTGACTAAAATATTTGAATTTTCTAGCTCTTACCGTTTTCTTAAGAATATAATGACATTACATCAAATGTTTTTACAACCTGTTTACTTTGCAATTTCTATAAAAAAACAATTGAAGAGTTTCCCTTACAAGTTGCTGCTAAGAAAACTGGAGTTAAGTTCGCTTTTAATTTCAATGGGTTCAACACGGCTGATTATCCAATTGAAATCAACAAAAACAAACACATAACACCAACAAATTTCACGTGGAAAAACCTCCTCAAATTTGAGGAGTAAAACTATGTGACCGTAGTCAAAATCTTCACTATAGGTACACAAGTTGTCTCTAATTACATTCAGAAAAAACACAAATTATACATAGAAGTGGCATCATTCAACCATGGTCTGCTGCATTCCTCCTTTCTATTCAGAAGCCAATGCAAAGCACTGCAAGATTTAAAAAGAAAAAAAAAAACCAAGTTAATCATTCTTCAATTATCATGAGGGATAAAGGAAAGAAAACAAAATAGAGGGAGAGTTTATATATTGTGTGTTGTTCAGAAGAAGCTCATATCCTTTATATATATATAAAATATATTGAGGAGTAAAAACAAAGCATTGATTAAGATTGAAAACGAACTCATCCTTCATCTGTAGAAATTGAACACCAAACTGAAACTATAAATCTCAAATTAGAAAAATGACTTGAAAAAGTATGAGCATGCAGGATCAGAAACCAATTGAAGTTCTTCCAAGTTTGAGCTATGCATATACCTGAATGTGAGTGGGTGGATTTTTCAAAGATTGAGCAATATTTTGGAAACCATCTCCAAGTGTTGTCTTGAACCCCTTTAAGGTCAAGGAAGTACTTGGCAGTTCCTTCTTGTCAAAATTACTGTTGAAATGAAAACAAGAAAAAAAAAAATGAATTGATGTTTCTACCAATGCTTCCTCTTCAGGTATAAAAGAGTAAGTTTTTTTAAAAAAAAAAGGTATAAAAGAGTAAGTCTCACGTTTCTTTTTTAACTCATCACATACTGATATATCTAACACACACTGAGAGAAGCTAAATGGAGTTTTGTTGTCATTAATAGCTTTTAGCCTCTCCCTAATATCCTTGATTTGATGAGCCAATTTAAGATTAGAAAAAGGACGTTTAAATTTAGAGAACATATGCACTTGTTTTCTCATACTTCTTCTATCTTTGGCCAAAACTTGTGTTCTCAAGGCTTCATAACGAAACAGGAGACTTAAATTTAGATAGGTAAATAATCGAAGCACTTACTCAAGTTTAAGGCAATAACGATTCTATTACTATCTATAGTTTAAGGTAAGGACATGATGTCCATTGACAAGTAGTATTCAAATTCTTTTCACACTTTTACTTTTCATAAATTTCAGTAAAAGGAAATTGTCATTAATTTTTCTAATAGGACGTTAGATCAAGCAAAAGTTGAGTATCCAATTCCATGAGGTGTATCATCAATTGACTACTTGCCAATGCCTTCCATTATGTGGGCATGATTGATTAAAAGTCAAGGAAATTTTCTTGAACTTGTACCATAGCTATGTAATCACAAAGTATATAGAATCTGCGACTTTAAAAATGCTCCAGATAATTTAGAATCAATTGAACTCAATATAATGTGAAATCATTTTCAGAAGAGAGTTAAGCCAGTTGTAGTGCTGGAAATGTGACACTATTTTGAGTTGATTACCTTGAGGTTTCAACTTTCCATCAACCCTTTCAAGGATATATGAAAGATTGATGGCACTAAGTGAACAACTAATTTGGCAGAAAGCCAACTACACAACCTTGGCCAAGGCAACTTTGTTTACTTCATAATTTCTCAGTAAGCCCAGAAAAGTGAAGTTAAGGTTTATGGGCTTCTCCTTTTGATTTCGATTGGTTCAACACGTTTGACTATCTAATTGAAAATTCAACAAAAATAATATAAACAAACACAAACACCAACAATTTTAACGTGGAAAAACCTCCTCAAATTGAGGAGTAAAAAACCACGTGACCGTAATCAAAATCTCTACTATTAACAACAATAGGTACATAAAGTTCTCTCTAATCACAACTAGAAAATACACAAACAACAAATACTTACGAAAAACAAATGAACAAAATTATTGGAAAGAAACCAAAGTGGCACCCAACCATTTCCTTGGTTAATGTAGCTTTAGATAATTTCTTTCCTTTCACCACCTGCAACGTTACACTATAGACGATCTTCTTACTTTCTGTTTAGAAGTAAATACAAAGCATGGTAAGATTTAAAAAACCAAGTTAATCATCCTTCGATTTCAATGGTAGAGATTAAACAACAATTGTACAATGAACACGAAGTCCAAATAATTGTTAGCGGTGCTTACAAAGTTCCACATTGGCTACAGAAGGGACAGATCCCAAGGAACAATTATCTCTTGAAGTATATGAGGTATTTTGGGTAAAAACTCAAAACAAAATCAAGGGTGGTGATGCATAAAGTTGACAATACCATATCATTATATAGATGGAGAGTCCATTGTCGTTATCAATTGGTGTCAAAACCATGGTATACAACATGGTCATATGAAAACAAGCCTATGTACATGACTGGAAAACATAAGCTAAAGAGAGTTCAATTCCATCATTAAAAAATAAGATTAAAAAAGTCGAAGTACTTTGCAATTAATCACAGAGAAATTTAAGGGGTTCAAAATTTAGTACCTTTGAAACTTGTGGGACAATGTTGTGTGTTGCCAAACTCTTTTGAAAGTTTTCCCATGTTTTGGGTTTGGGTTTTTCTGCTCATATGGACTCAGTCAATAAAACATTGATGAAAACCATTTGAATGTTTCAAGGAATAAAAACGAAGGAGGGACTGGACGGAGTTAGAGATAGCTATGCATATACCTGAACGTGATTTGGTGAAATATTCGAAGCACTTGATGCCAAGGTAGTGGCAGATCCTTTTGGTCGAAATTACTGTAGAAAAAAAGAAAAAAGAATTGAAACAAGGATAACAGTTGTGGCGTTTTCGGAATATAAGAAATGAAATTGGTTTACATCTCATACCTCACGGTTGATTCAAATTCATTGACGGTTGAGATAAAGGTATACTACCGGGATATGGGCGATTTTAGGCCAATCC
>JBBMKA010000002.1:2774964-2822406 GCA_037833695.1 Sechiopsis laciniata | reverse complement strand
TTTATTTATTTATTTATAAAATAAATTTATATGACTTGATGCTACCATATACAAAATATAGAGTTTTCCTATACATTTAGGTGTAGGGAAGTTTTTCTATTAAAAAAAATGGTCACTCCCAACGTGCTTTCTCCAACATGCAAAAATGTGGGAGAAACATATATTCTCTTGATGTGTCGTTCAGTCGACGCTTGCATTGCAGTTAAATTGTCATTAGAAGAAGCAAATTTCTCTGTCACTTTTAAAAGAAACACACATCTCATATATTTCTTGCAACAGATAGATGCAGTATAATATAATATTTTTTTGGAAAAAAGAAAACATTATACCTCTTGCAACAGATGCAGTATAATGTATTAGGATATTATCACTAATATATAATTTAGGTTCTTGTTGGGAAATTATCATTATTATGATAGCCTCTAATTGGTATATTAAATGTAAACTTTTCAATTCTTATTCTTATTCTACGTCTTTCAATTCTTAGTATTTTTGTGACTTTTTTATGTTTTTATATAGGTTGATCGTCTTAACTATTTACACGTAATTCAACTATGAGGATGATCAACAAAATATGTGTTAATGTAAAAAACAAAAACAAAACTAAGATGATAATGAATTCAACCATGGTCAAGCTAACATATTTTCCTTACACAAATATAGGTGAAAAGGCAAAGCTGGGAAGTAGTAGAAAGCTGTGTTGTGAAGTGATGTTGAACCACAAACAAAGAGCCTATGCTTATATTTCTAGTTTGGTTTGGAAGATTTGAAATTAAAAGAAAGAGTCTTTTCAAATGGCATTTTTGTGTGTAAGAGAATTGATATTCAGGCCCCCACTTATCAATTGAATTACATGTGGATTTTTTGAGTGGACAACATATTCTTCAATTATTGTCGTCGGTGAAACCCTAATTTTACCCTTATTATTATGTGCACATGTGCCTGATCAATGTCGGCCAAAACCTTTTATTTTTTTAAAAAATAAATATATATGAGAAACATTTATGATATGTTTCGATGTGAATTTGAAATTATTAAAATACCTTTTATCCAATATAAATTCACTCTCGAACATATCTTTAATCATTCAAAAGTTTTAATGTTTGATTTTTTATACTTTAAACATACTTTTTATATCATAAAATTAATTTTAAATGATTATATATAGTGTGCATTGAATACGAAAAAAATAATTTTTAACTTTTTAAAATCATTCTCAAACATCTAGTTGAACTTCCAACCTTAGAGAAAAGGGGGAAAAATCAAGTTGAAGCTTATAATTACTATTTTATTTGTGAATTATATTTTGGAAAATTAGGTAAATTAGCATTTAAACTTTTTTAAAATAAAATCAAGAATTTATTTTTTTGTTTTTAGAATCTACTAAAACTTTTTTCTTTTTTTTTTTAAACTTTAGTAAGATAAAATTTTATTGTAGATAAATGATGGAGATAACATCAGAAATTTTAAAATAAATAAATAAATGGGTTTTGTTTATTTTTTAATTTAACAAATTTGGGACTCAAATTAGTAATTAACTGATTACTAAGTTTGTCTAAAAAAAAATTGATTATCAAGTGATACATAAAGTTATTGGAGTACTAATTCTCAAAAAAAAAAAAAGTTATTGGAGTACTATGCAATTTTGTTTATTGCTATTTTTAACAATTTTTTAATTTTTTATACAATAAATGTAGATGAGATTTTTTTTTTCCAATAACCTTTAATATTGAAAACTTGAAACTCATAACTTCTTAATTAGTAAAGCATACACCATACGGGTTGAGCTAAGTTCTTATAAAAAATGTTTCTAAAAAAAATTGTTTTTATAAATAATGTAGATTATAATCTTATATTTTTAGAACAATATAGAAGATATTTAAACATTCAAACCCCAAAATAAGAATATACATGTCTAGCGACCCGCGTGATTACTTTTTTTTTTTTTTTTAAATATAAATGTCTGTTGCCATATATATCGACTTTGAAAGCCAAAATTGTATCTAATTTCATCTTTAGAGTTTAAAATTTTTCTATCACATTATGAATAATTTTGTATGGGTAGGAAATCAATGGACACAGCTAAAACGTTATGCATTTAAAATAAATTTATAATTTGATAAAAAAAAATTAAAGAATTAGGATGGTTTGATGAAAAAAAAAACAGATTAGGCCACCTAACTGATATGTCGGCTGGATGTTTTAAAGCTAATCCAACTTTAATCACAGTGACACGCCTGTCTTATATTTAAACATTTTGTAGCTAATATCAAAGAAAAAAGAATTTGCAGCTAGGACTACACCTTTTCAGGTTTCATTTTCAGCAAATGCTTGTTAGAAATAATATTATTAATAACTTTTCAAAAAATGATAAAGTGCAGCTTAAAAGTATAGAATGTTATAAATGAAAAGTTAATTTATGGTAGTAGTTATTAATAGGACACAATATTTGAGATTGAAAATTGAATTCGTGGTCACTTTTATGTTAAGCACTATTTTTTTTTTCTTTCATATAGTTTAACTAATAACTATTATTAGAGTTAGAACAATTAACTTTTTTATTAAAAAAAATGGCATGAGAATATGATTTTATTGAATGAAAATAAAATTAGTATAATCTTGCCAACAAAAATTATAATATAAATATATTTTTATGATGAAGGTTATAAGGGGTCTCCCAATTATAAATAAACGATATAAAAAAATGTCAGGAAGGTCTTTTTTAAAGGAAAAAACTATAAATAACTATTTCTCTTCCCGGACCTTATCTTTCATAGTAATGTCAAATGTGATCTTCTAGCCTTTAGAATTTGGATAAGCTCTACCAGCAAGTAGAAGGAAATTATTTAATTTGTAGGATTAGGATATATTTTGTCTAAATTATATACAAAAAAGGATATATTCTATAATTTCCATTTTTTAGGGCAAAAGAAATATCAATCTACTTGAAAAAAAGAGAAAAAAAATAGAAATTTCTTTTGATATCTTTTTTTTTTTCCTTTAATTTGGAAGAAACTAGGGATGTCTTTTCAATGTTCCTCCTTCTGTCTTTTCTCATCAATTTCAAACTTACCTTATTTTACCTATACATATACATATTGTACTAATTTTGCCCTTTGTAGACCACTTTTGAATTCTTTACAATCCTACCTATTCTCTCTATCATGCATGGTAGCTAGAAGTAACAAAAATTTAATGAAGTTTTAACAAAAGTAATAGCTCACGGGTATAGCTCACGGGTATGAGTGTATTTTCCTAACTAAAATATCACAAATTCAAATTCTCACCTCTAAATTGTAATTTGAATTAAAAAAATATATATTAGGAATAATATCGATTGAGCTCTAAAATGAGATATTTTTTTAATAATGTTTGCAACTTAACTAATAATTGTCTTAAAATTTAACTTAAGTTAACGTTTTTTTATCTGTTATTATTGTTCGTCAAACCTTCACGCGTGTCATAAAAATGAAATGTTATGGGTAT
The DNA here is from genome assembly GCA_037833695.1 of Sechiopsis laciniata. NCBI lineage: Eukaryota > Viridiplantae > Streptophyta > Magnoliopsida > Cucurbitales > Cucurbitaceae > Sechiopsis > Sechiopsis laciniata. The sequence goes on along the minus strand of JBBMKA010000002.1, from coordinate 2,818,920 downwards.
ATAGTGTTTGACTATCACATTGTTTTGTCGCATTACATATTTATATTGTTGATCGCTAAACTAAAAACATCTAATAAGTTTTGATGAAAATTTTATAGAAACTATATATATATATATATATATATATATATATATATATATATGTGTGTGTGTGTGTGTGTGTTAAAGAATATTCAAATGTGTAGGAGCCAATAATTCTAATTCATTTGGCATGCAAGTACGGTGATAAGTACAAGCGAAAAATGTATATCTAACATAAAAGTGTGGGAAAGTGAATTAAAAGATATAATCAATTGTGAACTGTACCTTCCTTTTCTTTTATTAAGATATATTTGCATAATCATTCTTTCAAGATTAAAAAAAACAATTACTAATGTTTTTTTAGTTAACAATGTTTGAGGCCAAGGGTTTCGAACCTATAAATTTTTTGTTACAAGATCGATACATAATATTAATGGAGTTAAGCTCTTTTTCGCAAGTAATGATCTTTTCTTTTCTTTGTTATAAAGATTTAATTTGATATTTTTTTAACTAATAAAAAAACAAGTTATTCCTCTAAAGAAGAATCGCGACATAATATATCATTCTCGACCTCACCTCAATAAGATAATAAATGATTGGGCTTTTTAAGAGACTAAGCTAAATAAAGAAAATATTTACAAAACTATTTATAATGAGAAAATTTACCAAATCTAAACCACCGCATTTTAATAAAAATTTCATTTTATAGTAAAAATACACAAATACCCTCACTCCTGAAATCAACATTTAAAAGCAATCTTTCTGCTCCGTCTAAAATTTCTTCTTCTTTTTTATTTTCATCTAAAATTGCATCCTAAAAATCTCCTAAAATTTTGGGTTTTATTTATTTTTATTTTTATTTTTTTCATCTAAAATTGCACCGTATTTATAACTATAGATGTAAATATTTATAAATTTACTACATTTATAATTATTTTTTTAGTTAGTTCATACTGTATATTAATAATACAATATTGAACTGTATTAATAACTATAGATGTAAATATTTTCAAATTTGATTAAATTATTTTGTTAGAATAATTCATCCACTAAAAATTTTTAATCTTAGACAATTTAACATTTGGAGCATATTGAATGACAGATAGAAAAAAAAAAATAAAGTAAAAATGAGGATTTTAAAGAGAGAAAAAAAATTGATGGAAAATAAAAAAAAAAAATCATGAAATTTTGAAAGCAATGAAAAACAATAAATTTTGAAAAAATGAATTAAAGGTAATTGATTTATTTATTTTTTTAAGAAATTGCAAGAAAATTAAAAAAAAAAAAAAAAAAGATAAAAAAATCAGTAGCGCCACGTGGCCACGACAATGCGCTCAAACAAACACAATTTAGAAAAAAAAAAAAAAAAAAAAAAACATAACGGCAACTTCCACGTGACAACTTGATAAGAAGAAAAAGGAAAAAAACTAACGTTAGAAGTAAAACAAGGGTATAGTCGACATTTAAAAAATATATTATTAATTAAATTTAAAACAAAAAATAAATTTACAAATAGTTTCAAATATGACTAGATTTGTAAATATTTTCTTAAAAGTGGCTATCTACCACAATTTCCCGAAATGATTTTATACTACATTATTAATTAATGTTTTCTTCTTCATCTTGTTTAGATTTATTGGATTTTGGTTTTTTTTTTTTTTTTTTCCCTCAATTTAATTACAAGGAAGAAAACAACAATATTTTGATGGGTGTGACATCACTCTGAAGATGGAAAATCTTAGAAACTTAGATTTGAACACAATCTTAGGCTAACCATTTCTTGGATCCTTTCATGAAAGCTACACTGATCACTAAATAGATTGTGATTGAGAGAGAAGATATCCATTTATATAAGAAGCTTAGTCTAATAAACCTACCCACTAAAACAAAAGGTAATTAAGAGCAGTCTCTCTCTCTATGGCTATGAGTACTATGAAAACAATTGAAAAGAAAAGAAAAATGATAAAGAGGAAGAAAAATTAAGAGGCAATGGTGTGTGACACCATTTTCTTTTTGTTTAAGCTTCAATTTGCTAAAACTTGAATTGATATCTACTTTTTAAGATACAACAACAATCACATATATTTGATGGACTACTTTTTGTTCATCAAACTTCACACTATTGCATGTAAACTTTAAATCAAAGAGTGAGAAATTTGAAGGAGAAAAAGGGAATATAAGAAAAATAAATTTTATTTATGGTGTATTAAATTGAAATGTTCACTATGAAATTCTAATAATTAATTTTGTAATTTGGTTTAGTTCAAATACCCTTTTTTTTTTTTTTGAAAATTCAAATACCCACTTTCTAAAATTGAAGCAATAATAATACACCTTTTCTATCTTTGTTTTATTTTTAAATTTATAGGATGTATTAATTTGTTGAATTTTTTTTTATTAAAAAAAAAAAATCAATATTAACTAATATACATTCTATAGTTTAGTTGAGAATAGCACTAACGGACCCAATGACCTTTTTATCATTCTAAATTTCAAACCTACCCTTTATAATAATGCTCCTTTATTTATTGTAATGCTCTCATTAAAACTAAAATAATATTTATATATTATAACTAAAACAAACATATTAAATTAAAAACCTTTTTCTAAAATCTTAATAATCAAATTTTACAACTAAAAAAACACAGTTTTAATGAAAAAAAAAAATGATTTGGTGAGGTAGGCACGACTCACAATGTGGCTAATTGTATATTTTAAAATGGTGACAAAAATACTTCAAAATTATATGAAAGAATTATTAAAGTTATAAAAACTATTGAATCTACATCTAACCATTTTTATGAGATAGATGCATTGTGACATTTAATTTTAAACATACTTTATGCGATACATAATCAATTGATTTTTTCTCTGAACATAAAACCATACTTAATTAAACAAAGTACATGTGATTGTTTAAAAAAAAACCTACATGTAAAGTAATTATTAATGACCATATTAGTAGAACTATTTTGAAAAGATAAAGTATATATGAACCTGCAAGGAATGAATAAACATGACTGATAAACAACATTATTATATTTTGCCAATTTAAGAGTTTAATTAATCGGCTAAAAGGTTAAAAATAATCTCTACGTATTCTATATTTGTTTAAAAAAAAAAAGAAAATTATGACAAAGCTTAATTTATTATGGTAACATGTCAATTGGCATATCGAGAAAGGGTAGAGCATTCAGAAGATACCACGTGGCAAAATATATGAGGTTTGGGACCCACCTAAATTTGTCAATATTTAAATTGAAAGGAAAATGGATGTCTCATTTCTTTGTAATTTATCTTCAAATATTTATATGATTTGTCTTCTCCTCAATGTTTGGTAATGATGTTGGCCGGCCTTCTCTATTTCTATTTAAATATAATATAGTTAATTCATGATAATTGCAATAATTGTTCTGATTAATTAATTAACATTTATTTTGAGTTCAACACTTTTTCCGATTAATGATGTAATTCTGTTTGATTATTTTATTGATCTGAACATGCAACCTCCCATTTGAGTAAGTTGATTTAAGTAGTTATGATTCTCTTTTGAGATAATTTTAAACAATTTTAATTGATAGAATATATAGAGTTTTTATTTTTAAAATTTAAATCTATAGGATTGATGAACATGGTGAATGATTTAGGCAACTAACAAATTAACTAAAATGTTTTAAAAGTTGAATAGATATTGATGTGATGTTTTTAATAGCAACCTTAACGCACTTGAGGTAACTAAATTGGCTGATGATAAATAAAGTGAGGAGAGGAAATGAATAAATATTTGAGAAGTAAAATTATATAGTTAATATCAGTTTCATCTCAAAACAAGTTTTTTATATAGATGTTGAAGATTTTTCATTCTTTCAATGTGAGACAAAAGTTACCATGTAAATGTTAGTGGAATTATTTTTTTTTCAATTGAATCTCATTTTCTAAATGTTTTTTATTGTGAAAAAAAAAAACATATCTCAAATGAATTTTCAAATTCTCTATCAAACACAACTTTTTTTGGCAGAAATTTAAAAACGACTTAATTGTGTTTGATTGTGTTGAAATGAATTGTTTTCATAAACCTATAAATTTTAAAAAGTTGTGATATAGAAGAAGCATGATAGAAATGTCATTCTTCTCATAAAATTAATAATATTGAACCTCTCAAACAACAAAAGTGATGCATGAAAAATAAAAACATTCAAATTATAAAACAATAGTACCTATACACACTTTCACGACACAAGAATGTTCATTTTATTTATTTTTGAAATCGACACTAGAACATATGAAGCCTATATGAACCATGGAATAAAAGAGTTTTAGTAATTATATCATATAATAACTTAAATATATTAAAGAGTATGTGTTATTATAAAGAGTAGCGTACATACATATAAACATTAAGTTGGATTATTTTTATGCAAATAAAATTCTAAATAAAAATGAAAGTGGCCAACTTACAATTATGAATTTGGGTAGGCTAGCTTATAAGATTAAAAAAATGTTGGCAGGTTGGTATTGTTTTTTTAATTTTTATTCATCCATATTTTATTTTAAAAAAAGGTTTCTAGGCAGCATTTGAACAACAAAACAACCTTTATTTGTTTATTTTTGCGACATTCGAGGGAGGGATTGGGAAATGAAAAAGATTAATGAAAAAGTCAATGAATTAAAATTATTAAATTATTAAATATCAATGAATTAATTAAAAGGAAAAATAAGGAAAAATGGGGGAAACAATTGCTGTCCATACCACGTTGGAACTCCATATTCACCTTGACTTATTACTGTTAATTGTCCCTAAAGTGGATGACCAAACTCATTATAATAACAAATTCGGTTACTTTCACGCTTAGTGTTACTTAATTATATATCTTTTCGTGTCTTAAAAGAATTTATAGATGTTTGTCCTTCTGATCATAGTTTAAATAGTCAAATAATGTGAGTTGTAAAATTTAATATGTTATATTATGGTTAATTTTCTTTTCTTTTTTAAACATGATTTAACTAATGATGTATGATAAATTATGAGTTTGTATCTTCTAATCTCAAATATGAAGCTTTAAATTTGTTCAATTTAAATTTTTATATTTTTAAATATCAAATTTATTGATTTAAAAAAGAATATATATATATATATATATATATATATATCAAATTTATTAGATAACATGAAATTTCACGTCAAAATCAATTAATGATATGATATACAAGAGGGGTAACTTACCTATATTATAAATGTTAGAAGGTATCTTTACTTTTACAAAATGAAAAATAATGTAAAATTTTCAACAAATTCTAATCATAGTAATTTTAATTGAAATTTGGTCAATAATAATAATGAATAATAAAACTAATAAAGAGATTTTAAAATAAATTAACAAAAAACTTATCATAACACAAAAAATTTTAAATTTTATAAAAATTCACTCGCTAAAATTAGACATTTGAAGTTACATTGACCGAAATAGATCTAATATAATAATTAAATATTTATTATACGAGATCTTAAAAAAAAAATTTCTTGAAAATAAGCTTTTTTTTTTTTAATTATCTACAATAGTTTTTATCTCTCTTAAAAAAACTCATTTGAATGAATTCTCCTAAATTCAATAAAAAAATTTTAAAGGTAGTTTTTTTAGTTTTCAAAACCTAGCTTCGCTTTGATTTTTTTTTTTTAAAATTATTTTTTTAATAATTTGAAAACGATACTTTCAATTAAAAGGGGAGTCGAGAAACATACCAGATGAATAACATAACAACAAAATCTATAGTTGATATCATATTTATAGTTTTAATTTTTAAAAAACTTAAAAAAAAAAAAAAAAAAAAAAAAAAAAGCAAACAAACAAAGGATTGTCAAACATAACCAAAATTTTTAAAAAATATATCATAAAAATACTTTTAAATTTTGCTAATTATTATTATTTTTTAAATATTATTATTTCAAAAGTTGTAATATTATCCACAAATTTCATAAGAAAACGCTTTAAAATTACCATAAGAGTATAGATTTCTTAAAATATTGAATAAAAAATAAATGTGAAAATGTCTTGAAACAAAATGATAATGATAAAATAACAAAGGAGATAGAGTGGTTTTAAATTCATGATCCCTCTTAATCATGGACATGTATTTAAATTGGTTGAATTATTATTTTTGTTAACTATAATTATATGAATTAAGTACAAGAGGTTCATACATATTCATTTTATCTAACATTTTAATGAGTTCATTTTTATTCTAAAGATAATTTAAAACATTGATGAAAGTTTAAGAGTAGTAATATTATAATTTTTGTCCAAAAAAATACAACTCCAAAAATATCGTAGATAACTTAATAATTAATAAAATGCAAGTTTAAAACCTTACCTCAAATATTAAATTTAAATTATTTACATCGCTTTTAAGTTAAATATTCTTTGGATAGATAGTTTTTTTTATATATAAAAAAAAAAAAACTAAAATAGTAAAGCCTTCTTTACCAAAATTGAAATCAAACATCAAACTAAATAAATTTGTAAGGATTTTATTTTTAAATTTAGGTTAAAGTTCGCATGTGGATAAGTGAATAGTGAAAGACATAAGAAAGTAGGGAAGGGGTGGTGGTGCACGTGCAAGTGAGTCAAAAAAGAGAGAAAAGTCAAACATTTCAAGCAACGTGGAGGGGACTTTGGCCCCAACAAAATAATAACAATAATAATAATAATAATATTTTTGCAAAATATGTAAATATAGTAAAATAATAATTTAAAAATAATAAAGACACACGGTTTTCGTAATAAGAATCCAAGCATAGGGAGACAAACAGCCGCGACCAGGTTGTCTCTTTCACAATTTCCTAGTCAAATAATTTGGTAAAAAAAAGTAAAATATAATCTTACCAAATCATAAATTTTGACCATATTTCTTTTCATAGATTCGTAACCTTTTCTTCAAATATTTTTTTAAGGTCTACTAGTTGTATATTATTGACGAAATATACTATTATGGTTCTTAAACTAATATTTATTGCTCATTTATCAAGTTTACTCTTAATGTATTTTTCAAAAATTAAAACTTGGTGGAGGTAAAAGAAAAAAAAAAAAAAAAAATTTAGTTATGCAGTTAGTAGAGTGGACAGTCAAACCTTTATACTTATTCTAAACATGATATATGAATGGTAAACTTGATTATAATTCAATTAATTATAATATTAACAAATAACTTTTCTTTTTTAAATTATTGTTGGTCTGAATATCTAACCTTGTTATTTATTTGAAAAGTCTACCTAACAAAATTAACCTACAAATAACACCAACTCGAACTTTGTTAAACCAAATTTCAGATTGCAAATCAAAATCCAAGATCTAAACAATTAATAGAGATGAAATTAAAGCACAATAATTAAGAAGGAACAAGGAGAAGAAATGATACACCGATATAAAGTGGTTCAGACTTTCCTACTCAACTGTTTAGAATGTGAGATGATCAATCTTGATCATTCTCACTCATAATTGTCATTAATGTAATCAAGAGCTCTCAATTTTGTGGCTAAAATTTTCTCTCTCAAAAGGTAGAAGAAGAACTTAACGAGCTTTATATATTGGCTCATATTACACACACTCAAATGTTTAATTATCCTAACCTCACAATTAATCCAAGTTTCACTAAACTTACCATATGGATTAAGTACATAATGATGTGTAATTCACAACTAACAAACTTAATTATAACTTAATTTTACTAGACATATTATCTAGTTTTATAATATTTGGATGTCACATAAATTATAGAATTTTTTTCTTTTTGAAAAAGGAAATGTATGGAAAATAATTCTTAGTTAAAGGATTATCATGAATTAAAGTTTGACCACTAATCTACTTTAAGATGGTTTATTCTAATATAATAAAATAAAAGGCCAACTTTTTTTTTAATTAGGATAATAGGTTGACAAGAATAAGTATAATTTCAATAACATTATGTACGATGTAGTAATCATCAAGTTATAGAAAATTGAATGAAAAATATAATTTTAATGGTAACATTCGTAGGAAAAAAAAAATTAACAGTATTTTGCGATAGCAATTTATACAAAATAATAATAATAATAACAATAATAATAATAATAATAATAATAATAAAAAGTTCAAGTGGCAAATGGTGCATATCACCCGCTAGTCTTCATAATAAAACGTATATTATATAAAATTTTAATTAAAATAATAAAACTTTATTTTATTCTCTTTTCCGTCCGTGAGGAAATATTAATAGACAAAGGAATTACTAGCAAACTTGGTCAATTAGAGCTCCAACGGAGTTTCCAATTTCTCTATTCAATTTTGGCATGTGATTTGCCTTTTGAATATAAAATTGTCAGTCTCATAGATTATAAATGAAAAGAAAAAAAAAAAAAAAAACTTTCTAAATTTACGTTCTAGATTATACTTTTATAAATCACAAACCAAAGAAAAATACTATATAACATCTAGACTTCCAATATATTTAGCAATCGATTTAAACACGTCATATTACAATTTTGAATCTATATTCTATATATGTGATATTAAATAAGTTTATAGGTTTGATCTTTGAACTACTTAACTTTTCTATCATATTTAATGAATTTTTCTATCAATGTCGTTAGGTAAGTGCACTTATGTGATATAGTTTTTTTTTTTTTTTTTTTTTTTATAATTTTAATTACATGACATATTATTTGCATAAGGCTAAGTTTGATCCATATATTATGGAGGTGGTTTCACTTTGATCTCTCTAATTTTAAATATTTAAAGTGGGTTGATATACTTAAAAAAAAAAACCCTTAAAAATTGGTTTTATTTATTTATTTATTTATTTTTTTTAAGTATTAGAACTTGATTCTTATACTAAGTTTGAAGTTAAATTGTAATTAAAAAAAATTCAATTTCATTTTGATATGAGACTTGACCTTATCCTACTTTTACTCTGTAGCATAAGAGTTCCTCCTTATATGCATAATTAATTCATTAAAATATCCTTCTATTGTGCAAACTCTCATTTTTTAGGATCTATTCATTGTACATGAGTTTAGAACCTTCTCTAACCTCTAAAATGAAAATATTTTTGTTTCTTATCAAAATAATAATAATAATAATAATTTCAATACAAAAAATACTATATAAACACATTTTAAATTATTATTGAAGGAAGCTAATAATAAAATGTTTTTAGAAAAAATTACAAAAACCTATTATATGAATAAATTTTAGTATGATTCAAAATATCATTTAAAATAGATGAATCAAAATAGAACCGTTTAAAAAAATATATAGACAAAGATGAAAATAAATACGAATTCATTGAAAAAAAAAAACACATGGAAACAAAACCATGCCTTTTCCTTTAATACGAATTCATTAGAAAAAAAGCGTGGAAATAAATACGAATTTTTAATTAAATTCTTGTCTCAAGTTGTCCTTTCATTTAATTTTTAAAAAAATATCACAACTGTTTCTTCTCTCACATCTCTCTCTTTCTCTAAAGGTCTAGTTATAAATATGAGGTTGCTCCCCCTTTCTAACATGAAAAAAAAAAAAACCAAAACTTTCATAAAAATTTCAATATTTTTATATTTCTTCAAAACCATGAGAACCAAGAAGACAACCGCCGTCGGAATTCCGATCATAGATCTCTCCGAAAGCCGAGCAACAACTTCCAAATCCATTGTTGATGCATGTCAACACTTTGGCTTCTTCAAGCTCATCAACCATGGAGTTTCCGACGATGCCATTGCTCGACTCGAATGCCAAGGCTTTGATTTCTTTGCCAAACCAGAGCCCGAGAAGCGTCGGGCTGGCCCCGCTGTGCCGTTCGGCTACGGCTCCAAAGCCATCGGCCCCAATGGCGACATGGGCGACCTCGAGTATCTCCTTCTTCGCTCCGATCCCGATTCCGTAGCCGAAAGCTCAGCCTCTATCTCTAATGACCCTACTACTTTCAGGTAATAACCTAGAATATGTTTATTTAATTTTTGTATTTTACAAAAAATTGATAAGTAAGTACGTTGACTTTTTAAAGATGCTTCTTCTAAAAAATTTGTAGTTTAAGAAGATTTTAGACACAATATGCTTTTTCTCTTCACGGGTCCTTGCAGCTGGCTTAGCTATCATAAAAAAAGGTTACAACCTTTTTTTTTTCGAAAAAAGTAAACCTTTAGTTTTGTCACAAATTTGGTAGTTTTATTTATATGATTTCAAAAGTTTCATTTAGTTTATAAAGTCCGATGTAATTTTATAATAGTCTATATTATTTGTAATAGATGGATTAAGTATGTGACAGTGTGTTAATAAGATAATATTTCATATTTTTGTTGAGGGTCTAAATTATTTAGTTGATTAAATAAAACATAAGTTTGTTTTCTTTCCATCTCTCTCATTTTTAACTCGTGCTTAATTTGCTTTGTTGGAGAATGCATTTCATTTGAAGAATAATTGCATGCTGCCTTGGTAGCATGTAGCCGCCTACGTGGCAAAATCTGGGCCACTCTTTTAATTTTTTTTTTTAATGTTAAAAAAAAAAAATCAAAGGCCCAGATTTTGCCACGAAGGCGGCTGCATACTGCCAAAGCAGCATGCAATTATTCATCTTTTCATTTTTGGGTCAAACCAACTAGAATCTGCATTTTTTTTTTCTTTAACATTTCAAAACGAAAATTTTCTTTGTTTTTATCTTTTTTATTTTTTTTGTAATAGAAGAAAATTTTCTTTTATGGAAAAGAAGACAATAATTATCTAATGATGCCATATCTTATGAGAAACATAGTACATGTGGTAAATAATAGTATACTATATAATATAATAAATAAAAATAGGAAATGGACAACTATATTCGACTCTAGATATGATGTAATTTAATCATCAATATTTTATATTTTATAAAAAGTTTTTCATATGTTTTGATAATGATTTATATTTGTGATTAATAAAATTAAAAAAAAAAAATTGTATTATGCACGTTATTTATGTATCTTAAATGCAAGTTGTAGCCAAGTTTTGAAGAACTCCAAAAATAGTACTTCTTAGAAATAGTTTTTTAATGTTTTTTTTTTTTAAAGTTAACAATATCAACTGTGAAAATTTATATTTCTAACCTTTTATCAATAAGAGTAATAGCCCAATCACTATAGGTGTAGTAAGCCAATAAAAGCATAGCTTAATATGTCACGAATTCTTTATATTTATTTTCTGAAATTTTTATAAATATTGTTTCATTTGAAATTATATTGATTTATTTTTCATATTGATCATGTTGAATCTTTTGATTTGTAAAAACATTGACATGTCTTTAATTAATACTTTAATTTGTTGCAGCTATGTTGTGAATCAATATATTAAAAGCGTGAGAGAGTTGACATGTGAAATTCTCGATTTAGTGGGTGAAGGTCTATGGTTATCAAACAAGTCTGTCTTTGGTAACCTCATCAGAGACGTTCAAAATGATTCGGTTTTTAGAATCAATTACTACCCTGCAGTCAAGAACACTGAAAGTTGGGAACTTTCATCACAGTCTCACCCTTCAACTAACAAGATTGGATTTGGAGAGCATTCTGATCCTCAGATCTTGACCATCTTGCGATCAAACGACGTCAATGGCCTCCAAATATCCTTGCAAGATGGGTTGTGGGCACCCGTCTGCCCCGACCCATCTGCATTCTACGTCTTGATCGGTGATGCTTTTCAGGTATAAATCTATGCCCTTCATTTCTCTTTCAAATTTTTGTGTTTGATATTGAATTATGATTGTAATACCTAACACTAATTATTTAGTCAAGCCGTGACAAAATGTCGACATAAAAAGATGTAGAAGCTAACATAATACCACTTTTTAAGTTTTTAGATCATTTCAAAACATTACTAAAAGTTAATCTTAATGACTTAATCGATTACGTGACAAAAACTAATGAATGAAACATTTAAATCTTATTTTAGTGAGTGAACACTTTGCATATAAAACTATAATAGTCAGCCTCACTACCACAAGCATATATATCTTATTCATTAACCATATTCGTATAGTTTGCTATAGACAAGTATTTAAATCCATGCGTAATAGATCAAATTCAAATAACGTGGAATGTCAAGATTGAATTTTTCAGTATTCAACAAGCTTATACACACCTCTACTAATCTCACAAGACAACTGGCTAATCGTACTACATTTAGTCATAAAAAACACTCATAGAAAATTAATTCCTAAACGGGCGGCGGTCACATTAATCTTTTTTTACCATTAGACCAACTCATGATGGTTCGGGTTTAAGATTTATCATGTTTTATTTTTGGATAGGCATTGACAAATGGGAGATTTGTAAGTGTGAGGCATAGGGCAATGGCAAACAACTCAAAGAAGGCAAGAATGTCAACAATGTACTTTGGGGCACCACCATTGAATACATGGATAGCACCTTTATCAGAAATGATGTTGCCCAATGAGAAATCTCTATATAAGCCTTTCACTTGGGCTCAATACAAGAAAGCTGCTTATTCTCTTAGATTAGCCGACTCTCGTCTGGATCTCTTCAAAGCTTCATAACAAACTCAGCTACCACTTATAATTTGATTAGGCCAATGATTATGATTATATCTTATTAGTGTTTAAAACAGCATAGGGGTAGTGATTATTGTACATAGTTTATGTATTTGGAATGTTTGTATTTTACTTCATGTATAGGCCAAATGTCATGTTGGTTAGAAAAAAAAAAGTATGGGTGTAGATCTCACTTTGATCTACTTGTCCACAATCTTTCAAATATGTTCTATATACCCCCAACTTTGCCCTTTACTTACAAAAATCTGCAGTCTTACAAAAACTGCAATAATACTAGACTATTCATAAATACTACAAAACTATCCTTACCAAAGTAAATAGAAATCTTAATATTCTTGACTTTTCATAAATTATACAAAATTATCTTTCAGATAATAATCGACGTGTCAATGACCTAGAATAATATAAGGCAACTAAAACACTTGCATAGATTATGTTTGAAAGAACAATCTTTTCTATGTAGGATTCAAATATAGCACAGTTCATTCAAGTACCCTTCTTAGTTTCGAGCATTACTGTACAAGATTTTAGTAGATTGTGTATTTAAACCGTACAAGAGAGTAGATTTTCTATTTAGAGGGTAGTTTTGAAACGGTTTTGAAAGGTCGAGAATAATTTTACAGTATGGTCACTAGTTGGACATAAAAATTGGACTATTGAATGGATGAAAAATAGAATTGAATGGATGAAAAATAAAGTGGTATAGACACAAATGAAATAGATAACAAAATTGGACTATTGTAACATCAAAATGTATATGTATATAAGAATCAGGTACACCCACACAGGAAAGACTTGCTACTAATCAATGCCAAAACTACAATTTAGCATCTAGTTAGATGGTTAGTCTTCATAACATATTATAATTTCTATTGATCAAACTATACATTCAATTTGAATTCTCAACATTATATTTTTACCTTGTTGGTTGATTTATTTTATGAAGGAGTCAAAGCATTATCGCTAGATATGACCTGCATTAAAAGAATTTTTAATTCTCTCACAAGTTTAGACAGCTTCTACAATTTTATAACTTCATTTTAGGAAAGATATCAATTTTTTCAAACCTTACACCTTTAGATCGATGATATTATGTCTTAACCAAAACTTTAACTTAACCTAGAACCAAGAAATAACAAACAATTTTGATAAAGGCCGAAAAAGACTTGTATTTGATTACAATATGAAGTTGAGATAAGAGAGCACTATGCCTAATGAATATCATGCCTATGCCTAATGATATAATGGTATATAATACAGAGTTATGAATGAAAGAATACCAATTTGTTATAGCAATAAAATGGAATGTCGACCTTAAGCATCTTCTTCGACTTCGGCCTCCGCAACCGCATCTCCTGAACCATCCCACCATGAAACAGGTCCCAGTCCATCATCATCAATTAATCCCTGTCCCACAAAAAAACGAGTAGTTGGTAAGTGATAGAATGAATATAATGATAGAACCCATAATATATTGCAATGCAAAAGACAAACGAAACTGCAAAATAATAAATGAGGTAATTCGAAGTACTTGTACTCTCTATCTTCCACTCCAATCTTCTTTTTTCTTTTTGGAAATCAGGAAAAGCTCCACTATACCAGGGTAACTACACCCGTCCCTAGGTAAGGCACCAAGAAACATTGAAGGAATGGAGACATAGGAAATGTCTACAAATTAATGTCACAAGTGAGTCTTGAACCTGGAACTTTGAGGAGAAAGTCCAAGCCCTCGACCACCATATCACCCCTTGGGAACAAAACTCCAGTCCTAATTCAAACCAACTGAATCAATACTTAACTTCTTTCTCACTCCATCTATTTGTTCTTTATGAAGAAAGAATTCCATTGAAATGAAGAAATAAAGGAGTAAGCACACACTTCAACCATTTATTGGTGTGGTGAATTACATAAAAAAAAAAAAAAAAAAAAAATCTAAATAATGCTTACTTTTCTACTAGAAAAAAAAAAAAAAAACAGTAGAAAGAACCAAGTGCAAAAGGCGATAAAAAGAAAAAAGAAATATCTCTAAGAATATGATTATTTCTTACACCAAAGATTCAAGAAAAAAGTTGGGATGACAGCCAACCACAACCACATTTATTATATTTTTTTGGACATTGGGAAGTCGGAGCTTTGCTCCACTATAACCGGGATAACCAAGCCCGTCTCTAGGCCAAACACCGGGCGACACGGGAAGTGTCTATAAATTAATGTCAACCTGAAACCTTGAGGGGAGCATACCTTCAAAACCCAAGCCTTAAACCACTATGCCACCCTTGGGGACTCCAACCACAACCTTATTTGCACCATGAAAACCATGACTTGCCAAAACCGAACTACGGAGATAAAAAATGTCATTAGGGACTCAGGAATGTCAGCGACCAACCAAAAGCCTCCAAAACAATGTACTAGAAACGGGAAGCAAAAAGACAATGCACAGATAACCAGGACATTCAACATTAACCTCACACATAATACCATTTCTGGCATTCTCCGTTGCAACCTTAACTGTAAGACTTAGCTTCCAAATTTTAATTTTTTTAATTTTTTTAGATAAAAATCATTCCAAATCACTGAATAAACGGTCTTTTAAAGGAGGTTCAAACAGTTCCAACCAAATCTTCCATAAGTGATCTAACAGTGGGAAGAATCAATAGGCCAAGACAAGTATCTTGCAAAAACATTGAACCCAAACCCCTCTCATTTATAATCATCGATTAGTCCCCAAGGGATGATGCGGCGGTCGAAGGCTTGGGCTTTGAAGGTGTGCTTCCCTCAAGGTTTCCCAGGTTCGAGACTCACCTGTGACATTAATTTGCAGACACCCCATGTGTCTCTATTCCTTTGATGTCTCTCGTTGCCTGGCCTAAGGATGAGTGTGGTTACCAGTGGAGCGAAGCTTCGATTTCCCGGTTTACAAAAAACAAATTTATAATCATCAATCAAATACCATAACAAATTTGATTATAATTAGAGGGAGTGGTTTAGTACAATCAAATTACATATAATTTTTCTTTTTATAATCGAGAAATCGGAGCTTCACTCCACTGATAATCATGCCCGTCCCTAAGCCAAGCACCTAGAGACATCGAAGGAATGGAGACACAAGAGGTGTCTACAGATTAAAGTCACAGGTGAGTCTCGATGATAGGAGATAAAATACAAACAATATCAAGTATTGAGTGTCACTCAGGAGGTGCCTACAAATTAATGTCACAAGTGAGTCTGTCGCAACCTTAACTCCAAGACTTAACTCCCAAATTTAATTTTTTAGATAAAAATCTTTCCAAATCACTGAATAAACGATCTTTTAAAGGAGGTTCAAACAGTTCCAACCAAATCTTCCATAAGTGATTTAATAGTTGGAAGAATCAATAGGCCAAGACCAAACCACTCTCATTTATAATCATCAATTAGTCCCCAAGGGGTGATGCAGTGGTCGAAAGCTTGGGGTTTGAAGGCATGCTTTCCCCAAGGTGTCAGGTTCGAGACTCACCTGTGACATTAATTTGCAGACACCTCCTGTCTCGGTGCCTGGCCTAGGGACAGGCATGATTACCCCAGGTATAGTGGAGCAAAGCTCAGATTTCCCAGTTTCCAAAAAAAAATTTATAATCATCAATCCAATACCATAACAAATTTGATAATAATTAGAGGGAGTGGTTTAGTTCAATCAAATTACTTTTTTTTTTTTAAATTGAAAAATAGTAGCTTCGCTCCACTATACTCAGAGTCAAGTAACCATGCCCGTCCCTAGGCTAGGCACCTAGAGACATCGAAGGAATGGAGACATAGGAGATGTTTATAAATTAATGCCGCGGTGAGTCTCGAACCTGGTACCCGAGCACACCTTTAAAACTCAAGCTTTCGACCACTGCACCACCCCTAGGGGACCAATCAAATTACATAATTCAAATACCATAACAAATTAACGTGGTCAAAGAGGACTTTAAGAATCTAAGAAATTATGGGTTCAATACATGATGACAATTAACCTAGGAAATAATTTCCTATAGATTTCCTTGACATCCAAATGTTGTGGGGTCAGGACGATATGTCCTTTCAAAATAGTCGAGATGCATGTAACCTGGCCCAAACCAAACACTCACGAATATAAAAAAATATCATAACAAATCACCAAGGCACCAACTATTTACTAATACACCTTTATAATATCGCTAATTTCCATCTAATGACATTTCTATTATATTGCACGGTGTTTTTGTTCTTGGGTCAAGGGCAGTTCTCGTCTCCCTTGGAATAACTTTTTTTTTGGATAAGAAAAAAATTTCATTGATATATGAAATTACAAAGAAGTGTTAAGGCTCCGAGGGAGATTACAAAAGAAGTGGTAACTTATCTTTTCAAGTGCTTAAAAATACCTTTTAAGTTTTTAACATTATTTTTTTTAATCACGTGAGAAGTCATTCCAAACCATGTTTAAGAACATTTAAGTTCCGTTTGATAACCATTTGGTTCTTTGTTTTTGGTTTTTGAAATTTAAGCCTACAACAACTACCTTGCCATATGTTTTTTCTTACTTGAATATCTACCACTCATCTACATTTGTAAAAACCAAACCAAAATTTGGAAACAAAAAAAAGTATCTTCCAAAAGCTTGTTTTTGTTTTTTAAAGTTGGTTAGCATTCACATACTTTTTTAAGGAAAGATGGATACATTGTAGGAAATGTGGAACACATGGTAGGAAATTTGAGTAAGAATAGACTTAAATTTCAAAAACCAAATGGTTATCAAGCGGTGCCTTAGATGTACATTTTCACAGAGCTGATCTTCAGGGAGACAACTAACATCTCTACCATAGACCAGTCTTCCTTTGCCTAATGCTACAACATATATCAATAACATAAGTAGAGGAAATGGTAGAAGTTGAGAGTAAGTGACAAACCGTAACAATCATGGGAGAAAATGGTTTTACATTACTTTTCTCTTTTGGCTGCTCCTCCTCCATAGGGCGTTTTAAATCACTCTCTTTTGGCTGCTCCACTGGGATTGCAGGGTACTCAATGCTCTTAATTCTAAATTTTATCTGCCATTTCCAAAAACCAAAACTAAGCATATGCACTCCAAAATTCCAACTTCAACGCATCATTATCATTCTCCACACCAATATACATGAAGCATGTTCCTTCATTACTTGCTTGTTTTATTAAAATTCTTAGAAAGAATCATGTTTTCAAGTAAATTCGAGTTATCGCTGGATTAGTAATGAAAAATTAATCAGAAAATTAAAGTAAATCTTTTGTGAAGTTAAGGAATTAAAACAAATCATATTAAAGTTTAAGCAGCTAAATGAAAGAACAAAGAAGTATAGAAGTTAGGAACTAACAGTAGGTTTAAACCTAAAATAATTGGCAAACCTCATCATTTTCGTGTAATTCAAGTGATTGACCTTCATCATTATAGTCCCATACCCATCTGCGTTTTCCACTGCAATCCTCACAAA
Organism: Sechiopsis laciniata; assembly: GCA_037833695.1. Taxonomy (NCBI): domain Eukaryota; kingdom Viridiplantae; phylum Streptophyta; class Magnoliopsida; order Cucurbitales; family Cucurbitaceae; genus Sechiopsis; species Sechiopsis laciniata. Next base: position 2,800,870 of record JBBMKA010000002.1, on the reverse strand, counting down.
CAAATAACCATGAATAATATTTAAGATCAATCAACGCTACAGAGATTATCATTTGACAGAAATACCATTTGTATTTTATACAGTGGTTGTGAACTGCACAGGGGGCATTACCTATTATTCGGGTCGGGCTTGAATTCAGATGGAGAAGGCAGTAGATGGATGGGAACATAAATGTCCTCAAAAAATCCAAGTGATACTGCAAAATTAGTATATAACCATCATCATGATGCTAAAATTATAAATAATGTTCATAAGGCAAAAATGAGAAGTTAGAGCCAGAGGTTATTCCTAAAGCCTTCAAAGAGAACTGACCCAAATCTTTCTTCATACACCCAAGAAATTGTTTCTTATCCATGAAAATGGTAAATATATCCTTCCAAGTGGGCTTCCTCTATCCTATAGAAATTACTAACCAAAATTCTACATATCCTAAACTCCCTTCCTCTATTTATTTATAACCATCAAAATTGACCATCTATCTTCTAGGCAATTACAAATACATCCCTGTTAATATTCTCACTATTTACTTATAAAAGCTCTTAATATTACCAATAATTAAGAATATAGATTGAGATCGCTGAATAGTCAACATACATACAAGATACAAAAACTCATTAGGAAATTGAGGTCAGAGCTTTAACACTAATGAACCAAAAGCCTTGAATGATTTACAAAAAAGGACTAATCTTAAAAATACACTTCATAGGAACTTAAGTGTTATAAGACTAAAAGAGTGACAATCAAGTCAAAGGGAAAAAATCATTTGTAATACACATTCTCAAAAAAAAAAAAAAGTTCAAAAGAAACCATTAACGTACCTTGCAAACCATTTGCATCTGATTTTTTAACTTTTCCAATAATTATCTCCCCAACGTATGGACGAAACATAAGTAATGTGAACACAACCTGCAAAAACATCCAAATCTAACACTCAAAATCTGATAGTTCCAATGAATAAGCCCCAGATGTAGTTTGACAAAAATGTTTGGTTTCGACAAACAGTTCATAAGATATATTGCTAAAGAAGAGACCACAGTTTATTAATTATTTGATTATGATTTTATAAGTTGAAGCAAAAAAAAATATTCCTTCTGCACTAAGTACTGCAAGTACACAATGCAAGAATACCTTGTATGTTGGAGCGCCATCACTGGGAAAGATAAAACCCCCATCAACCGATCTTATATCATAAACAGAAATACAGAGCCCCAACTTTGCAATCACCTTCATGATAAAGTTCATCTCAGTGAAAATGTTGGTCCCACATAACGTGGTAAATTGAATAGGGTTAATCAACAAGTTCACATACAAATTTTGCACCAACCTTATCCAGGAATAGTTTCTCCAGCTCGCCCTTAATAGCATCAAGGATAGGTAGGTGAAGCAAGCTTGGAGGCACGCGTAGCGAGTGCTCGATTTTGCTAAGGTAAAACATTGGACGATCTCTAGGTCTATTAATTTCAACCAAAACACACTCCTTGAGGCTCTGGAAACGAATGCAAAATATCAAAGAGGACCAATGTAAATCACTGCAAATTGGAAATCAAGGCATAAATGGAACATAATGGGTAGAACATAAACAAAATTATCCCACAAGAATCAAACCGAAATGGCTATAAATTGGGATTCATCTAAACTAAGTGCCAAATGTATCAAGCAGTGTAAGGCAAAACAGGAGATAAAACAAGCAAATACTAAAAACATAAAAACAAAGTGTAACATAAATAAATCATAAGAGAACGAAGTAATTAGCAAAAAAAACAACATGTAAATGAAAAACAGAAAGTTTATACTCAAGAACCAAAACAACACAGAGGAAATAGTAAATACAACAAACAGAAGGGAATATGGAAGAGGAATGCAAAGAGAGATCAATTTCAACAGTTCCTAAATAATCTGAACTTACAAGATGAGAGAGGGAGAGAAAATGGTAGCTTACGATCCACTGAACTGTAAGGTTTGAACCTGAATTTCTTGCTTACGTGAGATTTATTGTAAGCAAATCCAAGTCGAGTTAGTTCCGAGGTAAGGAGGAGGAGACGGCGGTGGCGGCACTGAACGGCGGCGTCGTTCCGGCGGAAAGAGTGAGAAAGGAGGAGGCGAAGCACGTGAGAACTGAGAGGAAGACAATGGACCTAGTAGGGTTTTGTCTCTCTATTTTTTTTTTTTAAATTTATTTCTGTTTTACATTTTATAAATTGGGCTGAATTTTTGGGCTGGTTTTTTTTTTATAAATTCTTGGAAAAGTTATTAAAAATACCAAACGTTTAAAAAAAATCTTTTTGTATATATAACACAAAAATTATTTTAGTTTGACAATAATTTGTGTGTAAATCCAATCCAACATACCACCTCTTGATTTCAAAAATAAAATAATAATAATAATAACCAATTTAAAAAATGTTTTTTTAGATTGAACTCTTAGTTATGAATTAATATACATTTTTGTCAAGAAATTATATTTAAAGAGAAATACTTGCCTCCTAAGGCAAACTCTTTTTAAGGTATATATGGTATCATTTAATACGATAAAAATTTTCTTTAATCAATATCAAAGAAGAAGTAAAAAGTTTAAAAAAATAATAATAAATTGTGGCAAATATGTCGGTTGAATTATTGGTTTTTGGTATCATCACTAATATCTTTGAGTTCGTGATTGGATTATAACTTTGTTTCTTTTTAACTATGGAAGATTGAAGATTTAAAAAAGAAAAACATTTTTTAATTCTATAATAATTGAAGATGATGAACTCAAAATAATGATTTATCGGTTATTAAATACACATTAATAGAGTTGTTCTTATTGAAAAAGAAATTAACCATTGAAGATCAAGAATTAAAAAGAAAGGAAAATACCTATTGCAGATTGAATTTTGTTTCAAATCACCCTGAAATATTTTTATCAATTTTATGGCCCTTTTATTAGATTTCTTTTTGAGATTTTACTCTAATAGTAATTTTTGGACATTCATTTTGGCTATAACATTTTTTGTAAAACACATCTCCCTAATATATATATATATATATATATATATATATATAAATAGATAAATTTAGATTTCGTTTTTAATTTTTCAATTTTGCCATTTTCGCGTTTAAGTACTGATCGAAGACTATCAATTAAAAATTGATTGAAATCTGCATATTTTGATCATTTTACAGTGACCCCTATAATTTGACATATAAATATTGTTATGTTGCCAATTTTACAGCATTAGTATGAATTGGGACGAATTATGTATAATCTCAAAAAAAGAAAAAAAAAAGTATTTTTATAAAAGGTATACTATTTTACTCTCCATATTGTCATTTTTGTGTATGTTTTATTTCCATTTCTCGTATGAATCATAAAGTTGCAACGTTGCATGGTGTCTGATAAACCAAAACTATATATTTTAACTGCATACTAAGTAGGATTTTTTTAGGGTGATTATTTAGGGTGACCACATGGGTAATTAATTAAATTGATTTCCACACATGGTTCTCTTTTTTTTTTTTTTTTGATCCGTAACTGTACGGGCTAGCTTTTGCACAACTCGACTAATATCACGGGACATACTGCTTGACCCTACAATATTTTGATGACAAAAAAAACCCGTAGGAAATTAATTATTAGGTAGGTGGTTCTCTTCATCTATTTAAACTTTCAAGCATGACATAACAGTGGAAATATACATCCAACAACAACATAAGAAGCTTGATAATTTAGTTTAAAAATATCCATATTTGGAAAAGAGCATACATTTAAAAGAGAAAGATAGAAGAATTGAGAGTTGAATATGAATAATGATGATAATAATAATAATGATAATTAAGGGGTAATAAGCCAAGAATTAGCCTCAACATAATGAGTTCCAATGAAAGGTTGAGCCTCTTCATCTGTTAAGTTGTGAGCCCATTGCACTCTTCCTGTTAAATCTGCACCTGCTCCACTGCATTTGTACTCTCCATAATACACTGTCCTGCAATTCCAAAAATACCAAAAAACCATTTACTCATATTTCTTGGTTCAAATTAATATTCTCATCCAACTACCACATAATTACAAAAATATTCATAGATTTTCCAGTGAATTTTAGATGTACTTATGCATCAATGAAGTATTTATTTCCAACAACAACAACAAAAATAAAACTAAAAAGAACATGATTTTAACGACCTCCTAGTAACTAAGTTAAAGGTTCGAATTTGTCATTGTCACCTCAAATGTTGTTGAATAAAAAATATATACTTTCAAAAAAATTACAGGGGTTCAAATTGATACTTCGAAAACACAATTGGATAGGAACCAAATTCAAGCTAAGATGTGAACCAAATTCAAACTTTTAAAACTATATAGATATTCCCAAAAGAAAGGGAAGAAAAATAAACCCTTTCAAAATCTCAAGCACTTTTATCTTTACAAGCCAACCCTAGCATTTTATTTCTTTTAAGAAAGGGGAAAAACGGAAGTAGAAAAACTTTCAAATATTTCTCATGTTTCACCTTTATGGAATATAATAATTACAAACTACCCCTTGCTCTTTTTCTAAGTAGGATCTTCTAGAACATAACTCATTTTAATTTATATATCATAAGTTTAGATCTTAATCTTTCACACATTCAAATCCATATGTGGTTTACAAAAACCCCATTAGCCATACACTTTTTGTTATTAACTTTTACCCTTTTAGAATTATTCTAATTTTCTTTTTTCATAAAAAGATACTACATGTAAACACACAAATCATGAGTGTAGTGAAATAAAATAGCAGAGTTCTACTCGTATCATATACACCTAAATAACCATGAGGTTATAGATTTGAGTCTTCCGACCTTCAAATATCGTTGAATTCAAAAAATTATATAGAGCTTACGATTGGCGTTTACGGGAGCCCCAATCATTCCAACCCTGAGGAAGAACAATCTTGTCCATATAAGTGTAGGAAAAAACAACTCTAGAATAATCTCCCCAAGCTCTTCCCAAGTAGATTTGTCCACTTCCTGTCACGACACTGTCTTTAAAAGAAAATCCACTTGCCATTGATGATTTTGATCTCTTTTGAGCTGTCACAGAAGCCACTTTCTTGGCTATGGAGTTCAAATAACATTTCTGCAGCCAATGGGAAGCTTAAAGGTCAAAACTTTTAGATGGGGTTTTGTGAGTTATTTGTTAGAATGCATGGATTCATTAATTTCACCTCATAGAAGGACCTTCCATAGCCAAATATGAAGTCCACTGAGCCTTGGATGTAGCAATTGTTGAAGTAATGAAGTCCCTTGTGGTCATACAGCGTGTCTTGATCCCCATAAAAGCTGCAGTTATGAAATGCAGCCTTTGTTCCTGATATTCTCATTGCCACTCCTTGCCCTCGCACCGATCCGATCTCGTGTGCTGCCGTATTCTGCAAAGTTACGAAGTTACTATCACGGTTTTAATTTATTTTTAAAAAATTTGTGAGTATCTAGGTCAACTTACACATACCTCAACTATTCTTATCAAACAGATCGCATGACCCTACAACATTTAGCTGTCGAGGCCTTTTGTTCATTTTTTGTAATACTGAAAATTTAAAAGGGTACATGAATAAATCGTTACCACATCCGAATAAGAGGTCGTGAGGATATGCAAGTCTTGTTTAGGGAATATTTGAAGTAAGGTGCACCTTTCTTTTCAGTATGGCTGAATTATGAGAAGAGAATGATTTAGGTGCAGCCTAGGCTGCACCCTCCAAATGCAGCTTCTTTTTGGACCACAAGAAAAAAAAATCTCTTATAGACAAAAAAAAAAATTAAAAAAAAAGAAAGAAAACTCGTGGCCCTTACGGCGCAACATCAGCGGCTGCATCTTTGAGGGTGCAGCCTAGGCTTCGTTCACCCAAACCTTTCTTTTATGAGAATGTCAAAATTAAACGTGCTTGACTTAGAGCAATATTTTATGTTTGGTGAGAAGGTATGCATTTTCTTATGAAGAATGTAAATGAGAAGTGAGAACAAAACATGCTAAAATGATTTATGTGGTCAATAGAGATAGTCTTTACTCTTAGAAGTGATTAAATGCTAGTTACGTAGCATATTTAAGTCGCAAGGAAATGTCTGGCGCCGCTAAGTGTCAAATCGAGATTCCAAATCCGGATTCAAATAGGTTTTTTGGATTGATAGATTTTGATTTTTTCGTATGTCCAAATTGCTTTTGATTGGAATCGTGGAAGTTTGTGTTGTTTGTTGTTTTCGCTTTGAGAAACCCGTGAGTGATACACTCTAAATGATAGTGAATTTAATATCAAGAGGTTTTTGGAATGTTTATGAAGCAATAAGAATCTTGTACCTCAAACTTTATGTTGATAGCTACAAAGTAATTGGCATCTATAGCCACCGTTGCACTCTTCAAAGTCCCCAATGGCATACCATCTCCTCCGGTCCCCGACGCCGTGTCATTCCCGGTGATCGTTGGCGGGTCACTGGTGCTTCCAAGAAATGTCACGAACGGTAGAGTCTTAGGAATGCTGATTTTCTCACTGGATTCAATCCACATTATTTAGTATCATTAGTGAAATGTGTGAAAATAACTTAAAATAACCAACGAGATTATTATATACCTGTAAACTCCGGAATTAATGACTAAAATTACTCTTTTGCTATTAGGTTTAGGAATGCTATTGAGAGCTTCTACTATGGTCATGAAGTCGCCTGTCCCGTCTTGGCTAACGATTATTCTCAATTTGTTTATCTCGGCCTTTTTCAACTTGTCGTCAAGAACTCTGCCTCCACCGGTGTCACCCCCGCCCGTAGACCCGCCACGGAGTTTGGCAGCCGACCGTGCTTCCAAACCGGTTTTCTTTTTGTAATCTTGAAGGTTCCATGACAACCAGTTCTTGTAGTCTATTTCCTCCTGAGCATTCATTGAGCAAGATTGTAGGAACGAATTACACACAAAAATGAGAACAAATAGAGAAACTTTGAAGTCATTATTCTTTGCAGCCATGATAGAATAATTAAAATGCCCCTATTTCTTGGCTACACATTCAAAAAAACAAGAAGATTATCAAGTTATATATGTGTGTAAAGAGTGAGAGATTTTGATTTTTAGGGTCCAATTGGGAAACCAATCACATGGGCTCTTGAAGAATATAATATAGATTCCACTAAGGACTAGGTGACCCAATTGGCAAGGACTATCTTGTTGGGTACAAATTGTCCCAACTGAGCTTAATGGTGTCCTTTTCCTTATCCTTATTGGTATGCATGCTATATTGGAGAATATTGCATGGCTGTATTCCATATTGAAACCCTTCAAAGTGCTGATTTTGATTGATATGTGCAATATGTATAGGGTCACCACTCCTACATATGTGGGGCAATGCTATAGGGATTTCAACTTTCATGGCCTTTACTTTTGTGATCAACCTTTGTGCCCTTTAAGCATATTTTCACATCAAAACTCAAAGTAGTGTTCGGAAAAAGGGCTGACTTTGTGCGAGTGCTTTGCACATTTTGAATATTAAGAAAACTCGTAAAAAATTAATTTTTAGGTTATCATGATGGTTGTTACTATATGATTTTTATAGTACACAACATTTGAACTAGAAGAATTCAAATTCATGATTTCTTGAAAGTAAAACAAAAACATTACTTCATGCCAGTTAAGATATATTTTTGTTGGTAATCATTTATATAGTTTGGCGATGTATATCTTTTTCGTATTTATATAATTGTATGATGTTAGTAACTTTACTTCTAAAGCTTACACATATTTATTTGAATACTTAAATATTAGATATAGGACCATCAATTCTATTCTCTCGCGTAATATCCCAATTCCATTATAATAATATCGACAGACCATGTATATATATATATATATATATATATTATGTTCAATATTGAAAGTTTTCATTTTTATATGGTTATATATGGATAAGAAAGATATGATTGTGATACCACTAATATTAAGATATATTAAGATAATTGAGTGAGTTCTATGTCTCTATAATTGTATTGTAATATCATCTACTATGTTTGCTTGAATTTGTGTCCTAAATTATTATCTAAATAATCTTGCAATAGCAATGGAGATCTATGTTAAATATTTTTTTAAGTCCGATTACAATATTTGGAGTTTGGTCATTTTAACTTGCAATTTTTTGATCGAAAATATATATTAATTATTGACGAGTTAAACTAATTAATTCTTACATGTATGCTAAATTGTATAAAATAAGATAATTCTTTATAAGTTTTTTATTATTATTAATTTGCATAAACATAATTTAATAGATAAGACATTTCTACTTTTTCTAAGATACATCGCAACTAGGATCAAATCTTCTATTTTCATAAGTGATACAATATTCTAAAAATTGTAATTCAGGCTTATGTGTAATGTAGGCATTCTTAAGAAAAAAAACTATAACAAAATATTATACAAAATAGTTTACATCAAATAATCGTTGGAGACTATTAAATTGATTAAACATGATTAAGCTTAAGATTAGTTAGTGAGTTTGTTAATTTGGTGAGAGTTTGTTTAATGTTTAAAACTTGTATCAATGGTAGAAGGGTCATACATGAAAGTTTGAGACATTTTTTCAAATGCAAAAATTGGCCAACATCTTCGTGCACATATGTAAATTAATTAGATTAATTGTAATAATTTAATTTTAGGATCACGATTTTAATTTTAAAAATGAAGGTAATAGAGTAACAATTTTCATCCCAACTAACTATTAATATTTTGACGTGTGTTAGTGTGTGACGTGAAAAACCATTCATATATACAAAAAAAAAAAAAAGAATATTTACATCATGACCGAAGATTATATATAAAATAATGTTCACTCGTTCAATATGGGCCATAATCTATTTGATTTTAAATTCAAAAGATAAAAAAAATAAAATAAACAAAAACAGATTGTGGCTCATATTAAGCCACATAGGTGGACATTATTAAGCATGATATAAATATTTCTCAAAAAAAAATTGAGATAAATAAAAAATAATTTATTTTATTATTGGGACTGAGTGGAAATGGTGATCATGATGAGGTAAGAATGAGCATATCCCTTCGAACGAAGCCACTTATTTTTATCAGAATTTCATATAAAAATGTATTTCCGTTTATAACTATTTGTTAAGGTTAAATCATTTAGGATAAATTATAAATTTAAGTTAAAAAAAAAAAAAAAAAAAAAAAAAGAGCTCATTATCTTTAATTTTAAAAATGAAAATTTAATTCATATAATTTGATAAATCTAAAATATAGTATTTTGTGTTTATAATGGCTCGCGAATTAAATGGGTAAAAACTCAATATTCATACGTAAATAATTTAATTTTTTGTTCAATTAATCATTAACTTTCAAGTACTTAATTCACTAACAATTACGTATGAAATAACTATTTTTAAAGAAAACTTCATAGAGACTTAATTCCATTTTTTAAAATTATATAGACTAAATTCTAATTTCTTCAAATTAAGAACCAAATTCTAATTTTTGTAATTGTGAAAACTAAACTTTAATTTTTTTTTGGAGTACTCAATTTATAATTTATTTCCATGCAATAAAAAAGCTTATAGTTTATTTTTATATATTCATTTTTTTTAATTCAATAATAAAGTGAGAGATTAAATTCATGCGTGTAAATAATTATTTTTGTTTAATCGTTCTCGAGAGGAGGAATAAAGCATTAATTTTATTTTCAACCCCACATCCACACTCCATAGAAAATCATGCTACTAAATTATTTTGCATGGAAAATATATTAGAAAATGGAATTCTTTCAAAATATTACGGCCTCCATTTTATAATCTAGAAAGTAAGACATTAGGAAAAGCCAATATTTCAAGATGGGTGGATGGGGATTTTTTTTATTTTAGATTACTGTCAAATTTTTTTTTTTTTTTAATTTTAGATTTAGACGAGTGTTATAATTTTCACTTTAATATAAAGTTAGTATATAAGGACATGTATCACACTCATTTATTCCTTGAAGCCATCTTTTTATTATCACAAAATGCATAATTTATTGTCATTCTGATTAACTTTAAAATTTAAAATAGTTTCTTCCCTAATCATTGATTTGATCATAGCATAATTTTATTGATGATCATGCTAGTCTAGCATTTCATCAACATCAAATTAATATATATTTTTTTATATATAGTCGTTGCAATTGACTATCGATTGTTTCCATGTCTAAATCACAACAACTAAGAACGCGTCGTATAGATTTGTAAAATCATTTCCACCATTGACGTCATGACCATGTCATAATGATGTTATTCATAAATTGAATTGACTTAGAAAAGGACATGTTTTCTTTTAGGGAAAAAAAAAGAAGACATGGTTGAACTTTATGATGGTGCTCTTATAAATTATTTGCATGAAAAATGGTTTAGAAATGGGATTTTTCTAAAATTTGTGTAATGGGCAAATTAATCAACAAAGATATTTTGGTTTCATTATATAATATTTTAGGAAGTAAGGCAATGGAAAAGGCTAATATTTTCAAAGGGTTAGATGGAATTTTTCTATATGTATATATATAGAGAGAGAGAGCTTAAAATGGGTTGACTAAACTAAGAATCTACAAAGAAAAATTGATTATTAACTAATTTTGCTTGCCAAAAGAAAGACTTCACTTCCTAATTTGGTTTCAAAGATTGCCGCATTTTGTGGCAACCCAAGGGAAAGTTGACCCTTTTATCTCCATTTTCAATCTTTTACTAAAATTAAATTGAATTATATATTATACCTACTTGCGGTTTTGCTTAATTAACTCAAGAATTTGGTTAAAGTGATAGTGATTGTATATGAAATTAGAGCAAGAACTCTTCAATCGAATGGGTCGATGGCCGATTAGTTATCTGGTTTGGTATTAATCCACTTCCACTCCACGGTTAAGGTTCGATCCGTGTATTACCAAAGTGAACAATATCATACTAATGTGAAGATTCGGGTAAGGTTGTCATCTTTACCACCTTCACTGAAGAGACCAAAAAATATTTATAATTGACCAATAATCAATACTCATGCAAGCAATGCATGTAATACACCTAGCTTGCATCGAATGATAAAGCCATATGAGCTTCTTACCTCCATGAAACTAAGCAACTTAGGTTATTAAAATCCTAAATCAACTTCGACGAACTGAAAACATATACAGTCAATTCATACTTGCTTAATTTGACTGCATTAAGCTTATGGTGAGCTAGATCTAATTAATTAATATATAGCCTAGTTAATTTTACTAAACAATATGCTTTTTTAGGTGCCTATGAAAAAAAAAACATGTTAACGTGCCCTCTAATTTCATTTACAAGCGCATACCATCTTTCTTTCTACCTACGTTAAAACCTAACGAGATTTTACTTAGCATGGAGTTTTTTTTATTATTATTTTTTTTTTTATACAACAATATTGGAGGAAGGGGGATTCGAACCTATAACGTCATGGTTATTAAGTTGTACAAGATGTCAGTAGAGTTCTGCTCTTGTAGGCTACCAGCATGGAGTTGGAAGACATTACCTTTATTTGTTAAACGACATACATGCTACGATCCAACCATATGATTAAAATGAGAGAGTAACTGAACATACTTCAACAACAAAACGAAAGAATTAAATATGCATTGATCTCTCTACAACCTATCTCTCTATAAAGGGGAAAATAAAAGAAAAAGTGAAGCTCTCTAACTCATAAACTTATGATCCAAAAAGCAGCAACCTAACGATGGGGATCTAAGAGACCCCATTCTGCAGCATCAAACGCGGGCATTGAGGCACTTTTGTCTCAATGCTGAGGCGCTCTTTGACTATGTCACGACGCTACTCCAAAATTGAGCATTCTATTTCTAGTGCTCTCGAATGTTGAGTCACAACGTTGAGACGCTATTCTATGGACTCTTGATCATTTTCACCTAGTTCTTCGTTTAAGCTCCATATTTTAAGCCCGTTTTCACCCAAGAAATCACTATGGCTCCAAAATTTCCACCTATGCTTAAACCTCGACAAACTAACAAGATAAAGCAATAAAAGACTCATAAAAGCATTATTTAGGTTAGAAATATTTGCTCGATTTTGGATCGATCAAGCATAGCCTCTGCTAGATTTGAATTTCTTGATTCTTCATTCTCTTCATGTGTTTTCTCTTTGTTGTTTTTGGCACACTAGAAAAAAATCCAAAAATCAAATTGAAAATGAAACAATAAAATTGAAAAAAATAATCAAGTTCTCATTGAAATCAAAGTCGCAAACCGAACCAAAACCAAGCTAGATCAAATGAAATCGAATCAACGATTTTGTCCTTTATTAAACATCGATTCAGATCCTTTTGTTAAAAACCTGAAGATATCAGTTTTATTGTTTACACATAATGGACAAAAATCGAACCGAAATTATTCATGAAAATAAGAGCCTTATTGATAATTCTCAAGAATTGAGAGTTAAAGTAGATAAAAAGAATATATTTTCATAAGAATTTGCTAATATTTAATTAAATTAATATTGAATTTCGGCCCATCATACCAATTATTATGCTTAAGCGAAATATCCTATAGTTTTCTGATTATGATGCATTTTAGAGGTTCGTTGTAGCAAAACATGCGTGAATGTGTGCAAATTTATAAGTGTTAAAAAGAATTGATACTTTCTAGTTTGTCTACAACATCCCTGATGAGCGAAGCGAAATTCACACAAGAAGCTCCTCGAGCAAGCGAAAGCAGCCCAGCGAACATGCCTTGAAAATATTCCACACCGTAGCGTAACATGAAGAATCGCATAGGATTTCGCTTAGGCGAAATTGATTCTAGATAAAGAACATGCTCGGGAAGTTAGCAAAATCAAGGATGCTCTGACACAGCCGAAAATATGGATCGTGGATCAGAAATGTCAGAGCACGGCATCTTTCAGCTGAGCGGCTATCGTAGAGCATGCTTTAGACAGTGTCAGGATCGTGGAGCAAACCTTGTCGCTTGGAGCTGAAGTATAAATAGATGCCCTTCTCCTTCATTTGAACGGTCACCCATTTTTTGGTCGGTAACCTGTTCTTGGGGTCAATCCTTCGTCTTTGGAGCACCGTCGAACTAAATTTCGATCAGAAATTCCTTAGTTTTAGCCGTAGCTTAGTTGTTTTTCTTATTAGCAGTTGTTTAATAGTTTAGTTTTAGCATAGTCGTCGTTAGCCAGAGTTGCAGAGATTTCGCCGGAGCCAAGTCAGAGTTATTGTCTTTACGATTCCGATCAAGCTTCTTCTTCTTTGTTTCTCCTTTTATTGCTTTTGTTTATTTCGCCTTAGTATTAGTTTGTAGCAATGTTGTATTTTGTGCTTTTAATGAAGTTGAACTTTTGTTTTTACATTGCTTTGAATTTATTATCGTTATGAGTAACTAAGTTCGTCATTGGAAGGAAGTAGGTAAGTAGGAGACGTTCACCTAAGCGAATCTGTAGTACGATGCAAACTATTACGCATGCTGCATTAATTCAGAATACATTCTGTCTGATTCATTGTGTATGCCTTTATTTTGCTTTGAGAGAATAGAAATATAGCGAACTTGCATGTATAACATTAGGACTGCTAAGCTTTGCTTGCCAATGAAAGAACACTTAAAGACAAGGTTCGCCTAGTGTCATTTGCGTGATTTTAGCGTTGTTTGAGTTCGAGAGAACCGAACTAGGAGTTCGAGAGAGCCAACTTCTAGAGCTCGAGAGAGCCAAAAAGAAGTCATCAGTTGTTTGCTTCTTAGCTTAACATCATTTCGCCCAAGCGAAACTCTCCAAAAGTCTTATTCTCCTTCCGATGCAATTTACCCTAGTTTAATTCGCATTACGTTTATTTCGTTTAGTTTAGTTTCATTGCAACAATTTTCTCCCTATTACCTTGACTCTTTAACCTTCGCTTAAGCATGATATTAATCACTAATTCCTGTGGAGATGACCTTTACTTACATTAAAACTTGCTACAACAAGACTGTGTATACTTGCACACTCTTGGAGAACCACACACATTTCTCTTAACCAGAGTAGAGATTTCGCTCTAGCGAAATCCAAGCTGTCACGCCATCATTCTCTTTAATTATTATTTCTTTAATTTGTGTGTTGGATAATTCCGCAACACTTATCTATTAAAGTGTTTTTGTATTTGAAGGAACATGCACTTACTATTATCCTTTAAAAAATAGTTTAATTTCTCACTCCAAAAAGATATTTGTATCGATTGTATTCATCTTCATGGTGGTCACCTACTTAGAAATTAATTTTCTACGAGTTTTCTTAACATCTAAATGTTATAAGGTTAGGCTGTATGTCTCGTGACATTAGTCGAAGTACACGTAAGCTTTGTTCGGGTCAATCTAAAAAAAAAAAAAAAAAAAAAACTTCTTCGGTCCAATGGTAATTTAACTCAATACAAATTTTAGAAATCGTTTTTTTTTTAATTGAAAGTATTATTATTATTATCATTGAACCTATTTTTTTAATTAAAATTAACTTCAATTTTATTATAAAACCCAATTTTAAATTTTATTGTAAGTGCAAAAATAAATTTGAATATTTAAAAGTATAAAGATAAAAAGGTATTTTAACTAAACATTAAAATTTATTATAAAAAAAACTAAAAATTAAAATTTCATTTTTATTTATCTTTTAAGATTCATGACATTATAATTATAGGATTAGGATTAACGAAGATATTGATGAGATTATCAGTTTTGAATTAATGAATGAGGATCATTTCATTGTTTTTAAAAGTGAATTTCATACCGAGAAATTTTAGAAGTATAGATATAAATTAAACATAATAAAAGTAGTAAGTACAAAAGAGTGTAAATTAACATAAAACTTTAATGTATAAACTTACAAAAATAAATGTTACCAAGCTAATGGACATCACAAGGTGTCAGTGTTGCTTGTTTTTGTCATCATGTATTTTTTAGCTTATACTTTTAATTTGTCAAGCCATTCATATCCCTATTTATAATATTTGCCGTCACGTAAGAAAATTCAAATTGGGGGTTATAATCTAAAACTTTTCCCCATCTTTCTTTTCTTCCTAACCATCATCACCAAATTGTTGTTGCAAGAACCACGTGTCTTCTTCATTCCAAAACCCATCGTCCAATAACACTTCGCCACCTATCCATCCATTCGTCGTCGTCATCTCGTCATACCCTTGATCCATTAGCATCATCATCATCTCGTCCTTCTCGCCTGTATCGACAACGCTAAAATTCTCTGTTACATCTGAAACAGGTGAAACCTGAAATTGGACCTGTGTCAGAGCATAAACAAATTATTAAATATTTTTATTGACGATTCTCACTTTGTCCTACATATTAGAAAGAGATGGAGACTTTAACTACCTTTATAAAATCATAAGATTTCTTCTCTTATTATCAATTAATTTTGAGATGAAATATTAAATATCTAATGTAATATCAGAACTCGTTATCTCAAACGAGTTTCAATTAACAAATTCAAATCTAACCTAAGATTGGTGAACCTAAAGAAACACCATCTTGAGAGGTTATGTTGAAGATTTTCACTTGTATTAGATAATATAAGATTTCATCTCAAAACTAATAAGTTACGAGAGAATTAGCCCACATATCTTATAAATACAAGTATCTCCTCACTTTTCCAAGGGATCCTCAATATGCCTCACTAAGATTATGTCACTTTTGACTTAACCAGATCTTAAATTAGATCTCAACTTCATTTTATTAAATAAATACTCGTTTGAGTTTAATGGACTCTAATAATATATTAGCTAGTATGAAGTTTCATCTCAAAACTAATTAATGACAAAGGAAGTTGCCTCCATATTCTATAAATGTTAGGAGGGTTCTCACTTTTTCACAAGACCTTCCATAACTTTATCCCCATAAATGTGAGGTGACACCTCAAAATCTTTATAAAATCTCAATTAATTTTGAAGCAAAACTGGTGTTCTTTAATAATACTATATCCTATCAACTTAACCTTAATTTTAATAACAAAGTCTTTTGTTCGAATTAATAGCGATTTAACAACCTGATCAGATATTGAGTTAGATGAGGAAGTAATAGAAGCCCCATGAGAGTTGGCCGAACTAGACTCCAAAGGCAGCGTGTGGGTTGGGTCAAGATGTGGGTGCTGTGGTTGAACCACATCTGAGTTCGTGGCTTCGATCGAGTCCGTCGAGGTTTGGATCCGCTCGACCAAACGAGGCATCCACACGTACCGCATGGTGTCTCGAAATTTTTCGCTATTCACATCACATTTGAGTTGTTTGGCTTGCTTTTGGACCCTCGTTCTCCAATAGTTTTTTATCTCATTGTCTGTTCTTCCCGGTAAAAATTGTGCTATTTTGGACCACCTGTTCGAATTCCATCATTTTTTTTCCCACCACTTTAGTTATTAGAGAAATATATATGGTATAAAGTTCCATTTTTGACCCATTAAGAAAATGTTCTCATTTGACTTTCCCTCCCATAGAAACTTAATCTTTTTATCTGGGTTATTAAAATAAACTCCATTAATTTTTTTTACCTGGGTTATTAAATTAACTCCATTTTTTATCTGGGTTATCAAGAAAACTCCATTTTTTATCCGGCCATGTAAAATATCTTTTTTTTATTTTTACTTTTTTTTAGTTTTGAAAATTCAACATGTTATAATTATTTCAACTTGTAGTTTTTCTTATTTGATAGCTACGTACAATTTATCTATATTTTTAATAATTAATCAAAATTTGAAAAAAAAAAAAAAAAAAAAAAAAAACTAAATGATTTTGAAACCACCTAAAAAACTTCATTTCTAACCAATATTGGGGAAGAAATTCAAAAACTTGGATCAGCCACCTGTTTCCCCAGCGAAAATGAAGCTCAAGAATCAAGAGCTGTTCTTGGAGGGTGATATTGCCACGCCTAACACTCGGCCTCAAGTAATTTAACCATCTCAATCGGCAGCTTTTACCAGTTCGCTTCAAACCTATTTCAAAAAAAGAATAAATAAATAAAAGATCAATCGCAAATATTTCCAAAAGCAATTTGATTGAAAAAATCTCTCGTTCATATAAAAATTTTGATCTTTGCCCCTTGACGAAAGGAGGATTAGAGAAACGAACCGGAGCAACGAGCGACAGCGTTCCAATGGCCTTCGCCATGGGAGCTAATAAAATCGAACAGAACGGAGTCCTCCTCCGACGTCCACGGACCTTTCCGGACGTCCATCTCTTCCTCCTCTTTCATCTGAGAATCTGCAAACCTAAAACCTCTCATTTTAACTTCCATGAAGAAAGACAAGGAAAAAGGAATAAAAGAAAAAGAATCCCTTTTTTCTGTTATCCAATCCAAAAGGGAAAAGAGAGTGAAAGGAAAGATTTTGGGTTGAGAATCCAAGTGGGATTTTTGTTGAGACAAAGAGAAAATGAAAAGAGAGACAAAGGAAAGGCTATGAAGAGACCATCTATCCATCTATGTTTATATATATGTTAGAGAGATTCTATGCAAAAAGATGAGATGTAAGTGCTGATCCAAGAAGAGATGATGTGTGAAATAAAAGGTTAATTAATTACTTAGATTAACATGTTAATTAAGTGATTAATCATAATATATTTGGGTTTGAAGGGTATTTAATTTATGTGTGTTTAGTTAATTGGAAAAAAAGGGAAATGGTTTGTGTTAATGGAGTTGACCCTTTGACTTGTAATTTTCCATTTGGCAATTTGGGTAGAGGAGACCATGAGTGGGATAGTATAGAATGGGGAAAAAGTAAGTCTTTAAGTCTTCTTTCCTTCTCCATTTGATCAACTTATCAACTTATATTTTATTTTATTTTTGCTTTTTTTTTTTTTTTAAGATATTTGTTGATTTGGTAGATTGTTTTGGAAGTCAGGTTTGTTGATATGTTTTGGCCATGTGTGTGTTTGTGTCAAATAATGGTGGCAATAGTCTAAGGTTTTTCACAACTTACAATATTAACAGTGTATTTCTCTCATGGTTCTTAAGGTTATAAGTTTTGGGATTAAAATATAATTTTGGTTCATGATCCTTGAACTTGCTATTTGGTCATTTGATCTTCAAAACTAATATTTTGGTCAATGAATTTTAATTTCTGTTTCAATAGTTTGACTTTCAAAAGAGATACATTTAGTTTTTAAGAAGATTTTAATTTAACTTTTAATTGGTCTTTGAATTGGAACTTTAAATCTCAAGAAAAATGAATAAATATCAATTACCGTTGAGTTGTAGTAATGTTAGCTTAATGAATCCATGAATAGGAATACCATTAGTATATGTACTTAAGTAAATGTTCATTAATATGAATGAAAACAAAAAAAAATTTCGTAAATTTATTTTCTCTTTTCTTCTCTATTTTCTAAGATATATAGATTTGTCTTCTAAAAAAATATTTAATTTGCAACTATTTTACTTTAGAAATTACCAAATTTTTTCATAACGCCTAGTAACCAAGAGGCTATAAGTTTGAAATTTTCCACCTCAAATATTGTTAAATTGAAAAAAAAAAAAAAAAAAACTAAAGAAAAAAAAACTAAAGAAAAATGAAGTAAACGTGTATTGTTTTTTTTCCACTACATGATTTTTTTTTTTTTTTTTTTAATTTGGAGAATATGAATAAAATGTTCAAAGCTTTAAAGAATAAATATTTGGATAAAGAATCAAATTAGTGTGTTAGGTGAGCTAGAAAAAAGATGTAAAAAATTGTGTGATTGCAGTGGAAAATTTTTAAAGAAGTTCAACGACTGGCTAGTAAAACTTTTGACTGTTGGGGCCAATTTTCTCAGACCCTCAATTGAAAAAATATAGTCAGAGCATTAACCAAGTTCTTGAATGACTCACCAAAATTTTATATAATTCCAAAAATATTATTTAGAAAACTCTAAATAGCTTAAATGAAAAATATTCAATATAATTCAAAAGATGGGTTAGAAATCACAAATGTAAATTCTGATATTATTAATTTGATAGAGACAAAGACTGACAAATGACTTTCTCAAAAAAAAAGAAAAAAAAAAAAATCATGTCTACATGATTATTAAATCTATATGGAGTTTTTCTTAACATTGGTTGAAATTTTCTTTTTGGACAAGCTTTCCTTTTCGGTCACCGATGCTATTCAAATTATACATTATCTATATTATCATCATATTTAGTAAGTGGTTAACGGATGTATAGATATAACAAATAGTATTAAAGAGTTTGAATATTCATCTCAAAATTAATTGATAATAAAAAGAGTAATCCATCTATTTTATATATTGTTATGAGGTTTCTACA
Organism: Sechiopsis laciniata; assembly: GCA_037833695.1. Taxonomy (NCBI): domain Eukaryota; kingdom Viridiplantae; phylum Streptophyta; class Magnoliopsida; order Cucurbitales; family Cucurbitaceae; genus Sechiopsis; species Sechiopsis laciniata. The sequence goes on along the minus strand of JBBMKA010000002.1, from coordinate 2,781,617 downwards.
CTTTCGTAGTATCCTAACAAATAAAAGAAATCATGGTAATTTGTTTTGGCAGGAATTATAGGAATAATTTGGGGCCTATAAAACTTCATATTGATTTAATCAATTTTAGACTTTATATTTAGGGGAAAATTTTGGTACATGACAGAAAATTGGAACAAGCTTAATAAAAAGATAAAAAAGTGTTTGTGCTAATGTAACAGATAGTCTTCAATCTCTTCAATCAATATATATGTATTATTTAATAAATGTCATAAACAGTCTTCAATTAGTATAGTTTTGAATCATTAAAGCAAATAGTTTTCAATCGAGAAACGGTAAAAGGAATAATTGCATTACGTAAAAAAATGCCTAAATAAACCATAAAAAGTTGTTAAGTTGAACAATTTTTCCTATATTTATTTGAGAAAAAAAAATTAGACTTTATTTATATTCCTAAAATATTAACCTATTGAACCATGATGGGGTGACTCAATTAGTCAATGAGGGCCTGGGGTGCTTAATTAGGCGATGAGTTCCACATTAATCGAGATCTAACATATAATCTTATTAACCTTAAAAAGAAATATAACTCATTTAATATTATCAATAAGAATAGTAGCTCAGCGATATTGATGTATTATCATAACTATTAAGTCATAAATTCGAATTTTTCATCTCCAATTATAATTTTTTAAAAAAATACTCAACCAATATTTATAGGAATATTAATGGTCAAATTCTATTCTCTCACTAAAGACCATTGGATGCCCAAGTAAAAGGTCTAGAACTTTTAAGAAAACAATAGTCAATTGAAGACTTGGCAGGAATAATTCTATAGTGGCCCTTAATTTAATTTCATACACGTTTTACACCCCAAAAGAGAGACTAGAAGAAAAATATGCCAACATTTAAATAAATAAAAGGAAAATATGCCAACATTGGTGGTGGTAGAAAATTTTCTTTTTTGACACTTGGACCCTCTCCTTTTCTTGGTTTTCAAACACCACCTTTAATTTAACCAATAATGAGAATTGTTCCAATTATATATTCCCCAATTAGTTTAAATGTATGTGTGGTAACCATGGACCAATATTAAAATATGTTAAGAATCAATGGACTACTTCACATGTACGGAACATGCTCATTTAATATTAATTATACATCATCTACTATTATATTTTGCTGATCTAAACGTATTATATGTTTAAATTTTTGTAATTAATAAAATCTGAATTCAATTGATATATGTATGAATTGATAATAAAAAATAACGAGTTTATTATTCAATTTTAAAAAATAATAATAAATTTTGTATCCATGATTTTTTTTTTTTTTTTTTTTTAATCTTTATTACTTGTAGTGAATCAATTTAAATGTTAGATTTAATTTAAAACTTTTTTTAATTCAATTAGATTTTTTTTTTTTTTGGACATAATTCAATTTGATTTAAGAGTTATTAGTGTTGGAAAGTATTGTAAAAACAAGTATAGTTTAAATGACATGATGTAAGACTTAATAACCGTTAATTTATAAGTTTGAAATCTCATCTTCAAATGTAGTTGAAAGAAAAGAAAGGTTCGAGAAAGATTTCTATAAAAGATAGGTTGACCAAAAGATCATTTTCATAAGAGAGATTGATCCTATTTCACATTTTAACATTATCAACAAAAGTAATAATTAATTAAATTAATATATGTATGTTCAATTTGAGAGACTGGCTCTTTTTTTTTCAAAAAGAAAAAAAGGGTTGGAATCTTTTTCATTCTTGTTGTACTAAAAAAAATTATTCTAATCAATTATTTATTATTTTTTTTATTTTTTGGAGTACATATTGGAGGAGGGGAGACAAATATCAATTCTCGAAATTGAACTTATAACACTGGTGTTGAACTGGTTTACAACCAAACAAGATTTATTCGGTAATCAATTCCTTATTTTTTGTTAAATAAAAATATATGGACATCTGGGAATCAATGGACTTGTATAATAAATTTGCAAAACATGATAGCTCAACATAGTGGATTGGTAAACCAATTCTGTAAATTTGGTCAATTTGGATAACACCATCTACTTTGCCTGCATAAGGATATGATTCTAAAATTATATATTTATTGGCGAATTAAGTATGTTGAGATAATTATTTATGTGTAAATATTGTGATTTTTTTTTTCAATCAATCATCTAATTCACACTTCATTATTGTTAACTTTCACAAATTTAATTAGTCAACAATTACAAATCACCTGCAACAATTTTAATTTTTTTTAATTAGATAGGCTAAACTTTTTACCAATGCATAAATTTATAGATTATATAATAAACAGTCATATGATATATTACTTTGTCGTTTTTCAAACTTTATAAAATAAAACTAATCTTGAAAAGATTAATATAACTATTAAAAAGACCAAATTGGTGGTGGAGATAATATATATGCCAATTGGTGCAAATTTGACCATATCTTTGACTACCAGAGCTGTCATTTTTACCCACACAAATCCCACTAGTCAGAGTAAATGTGTCGAAAAGGTTATTTTATAACCAACCATGCATGGATTTATATTCTGCATCTATCCATTTGAAACCAATTGGCTTAATTCTGATCAAAAGAAGCTTATTATTAGAAAAAAAAACATATAAAGTCACATCTCTTTAGTATATATATAGATATCTTTGACTTAGAATTCATACAAATTTGTTTTGCTCGACTAACTCCTTATCAAATAATATATATTATTAATTAAGCATTTTTCTAAACTATATGTTCTATATCTCTCTCACATTTAACCAACATATTAACCATTTTTAGAAAAAAAAATTGTTCACTTTTGCACGAGGAGTTATTTTGATCAATCATTAAAAATTGGAATCGTAGAAATAACTTGGATGTAGAGTTTGAGTAGCTCACATATCTTATTAAGATATTGAAGATTTCTCATCTTTTCGATATGGGACAAAGATTATAAGGTGAGTAGCTCCAACATACATTTCAAGGAAAATACCATATTGAATTAGATTCAAATTTGTAGACAAAAAAATTAGCTTTGACTTACTCGTAGATCAAATACCCACTTAAACTTGTACCAGCTTGAATGGGTCCAACTCACCTACTTGGGTCAGATCAAAATTTTGGGAGACCAATAATCTATATAGAACTTTGATACCATATTAGATAATATATATAGTTATTTCATCTCAAAACCAATTGGTAGTGAAGAAAATAGTGCACATATCTTATTAAGATATTGAAAACTCTTCATATTTTCAATGTGAGACAAATATCACAGTGAATATCTCTAATTTAAATGTTACACAAATGAATGGTTAAAAATTAGTAATTTTGAAATTACAAATTATTTTGATTGTAATTCTCCCTAAAACAAAAACATCAAACATCTCTTATATATATATATATAAAAATCAAACATCTCTTTAAATGCACAGTTATATTATAATTTTAGTTTAACCGTACATAATAATATAAATTACTAATGATTGCATTGTATCGTCTTCTTTGAATAATTTCTTAATTAAGAACATGAGATTTTCCATTCCATTTTTAAAGGATAATTGCATACAAAACATAATTTTGAGGGTGAGAGATTGATTTGAAAAATCTTGAAGTGATAGAAAAAAATTGAACTATCATTGTCTCATCTTTACACTTTGAAAATTTTGGTGGTTTCTGCTGTAGAAGGCCCATGGCATCCAAAGGCAATGCCAACTCAAAAGCTATTGTTTTTCTCTCTTGAAATCTTTGATGGGACTTTGAAGTTGAACTTTTCAAATTTTCCTTTTTTTGTCCTTTTGATTTGTTTAGCAGCCCTAGCTAGTTTAAGTTATAATTATTAGCACAACAAAAAAAAGCCTATTATAGTAGAAGCTAGATATAGGGTTAGGTTATTTTGATGTATGTATATAATAAAGAGATTAGCTTTTCTAGATTATTTCTAAGTTAGCAAAGTTTAGAAGCAAAAATTGGATATTGATGTATGTATCTTCATTGAAGTGATATGAATCTTGTAACTATGTTTCAAATCTTTATCACATTTGATAATAATGATATATAGATAAGGATTTTAACTTTGAACTGTTTGAACTAGAGTTGCAATATTTAGGGTTAGAGTTGCAAGGAAAATCATTGCCTTTTGACATTTGAGGGTTACTGTTTTATTCTTAGTCATGTAAAAAGGGTTCATGATATAACCCAATGAAGTCCTAGTACGTGGCTAGTGCACATTATCTTATACAATAATGTGAATTTTAAGATTGAGCTCAAAGGAAAAAAGAATTGACAATTACATTCAAAATTAGTGGATATTTAACCGCTATAGAATTAAACAAATTTGGCAAGAAAAAAACTTTTTTTATACTTTTGAAAAAAGAAAAAGTTATGATCGGAAGTTGGCTGGTCCCTAACAACACTAAAATATATCGAATGAGTGAAGATACAACTTAAAATGAAACATACTATCAAAATCTAAGTCTTCAATTAGTTACATCACCCCACAAAGACAAGGTAGATATATCAGTTAGAATGACAGCTAAATTAGAGGTTGGACAGATATTTATCATGTTTGTAAGATACAAGAAGCTACTAATATTAGTGTTAATTGATTTTGAAATAATTCCTCATCTTTATTTAATATGATGTCATAATTAACCTTTGAAACCTATATGGATATTTGATCCAAAAATGAAAATTGAGATCCCATAGAAAATGAAAAACTCAAAAGAGGAATTGTCTAGAAGGGTATGTTAAAGAGCCTTGGAAGGACCATAATTGAGAGTTTTTAAAGCTAATTACATTGATAGATTCACTTTTTCTATTTGGGAAGATATTATCATATTATTTGCATCTTGGTGTTTCAAATCTATATTGTATAAAAACTTATATGACATTGCTTCCATTGTACTAAATTAGAGAGCGTTTCTATAATCTCTTCATCTATGAGCTAGGTTTTTGTATACCAAGCCCCTGACATACCTTAATATATTCGTACCTTCCTAAACAAAAAAGGAGAGTATATTATAGAGATCTCTCAAGATACATGAATTTTTCATCACGTTATCAATTAGTTTTAAGATGAAATCTCGTATTTATATAATATGTTATTAGAGTAAAACATCACGTGTTCAAAACATTTTTATAAAGTTGTTTTCTTCCAAATTAATCTTAGATTTTCATTTACGAAATATTTTTTAAATTTGATATCCATGAATTTATTTCGACTTATCTAACTTAGAGTTTTTGAATGGACAAGTGATTTAACAGGACTTAAATGCTTTTAACATGTCATTCTCACCCACAATGAAAGGCTTTATTTTCATAAAGAGAATGCATTTAGAGATTGAAAAGACATTAAGTATACAATGTATATTACAAAATTGCCACGTTGATTTGAATAAAGTTGAAGATAAAGAGAGAAAGAGAACCAAATCTCTTAGCTCAACCGCCCAAAGTTGCGTTTGTTTGTTGTAAACTCTGCTTATTTGAAGCTGTCTTCTTCAAAGAAACACCTTTTTTTTTCTTCTAACATATTCTAATTAAGAGAATTTCAGCTATCAATAGAAAATATTAAAAATTAAACCAATGCAACAGTAAATTCAGTTATATTCATCTTAGGGTTTAGGGCCACAACGTTACATACAATGTGATATCAATACCCGTATAAAATCTAGACTGTCAAGTTAATTAATCCATTTGTAATGTTGAGATGTTTGGAGTAGCATATCAACCATGAAAACACACGCATTTTTTTTTATTTTTATAAAGTATCAATATCGAACATATGCTCAACACAAATATTTCGTACACGTTTTAAACATATATGTCCTACGTGCAAAGTTTTGTGTCATCTTTTTTATTACTATTTTAAAATTGAGATATGTTACAAAAACACTCTTAATGCTACATATAATAGCATATAAAATTTATATATTTTCACGTGGTCAATGATATGACTATAATATAGTGTTAACGGAGTCAATCGACAATGATATCCATAAAAAGATAGACAAAAGTGAAAAAAGATTGAGAGAGAGAGAGAGACAGAAAATAGAACGAAAAATAGAGAAGGTCAAAATGAACGAAATTTTAATGATACCGTGTATGATCTTGTAAACAAAAAGCTACCGGTTCGAATTTCTACCCAAATTGTTTAATTCAAAGAAGATAGAAATATGGAAAATATGTAGTTGGGGAAGGCTCTAAATGTCATTATGAAACACGGTTTTTGTGGGAGAAAAAAAAAAAGAAAAAACAAAGTGAAAGTGACAATTCATTCAAAGTGATAATTCATCATTTTCATTTCTTTTTTTTTTGTCAATCATCGCACCAAATGGAGGCAATCTTGATGGCAAAGACTTTAGAATATTTGAAGTGAAATTCCCCATCTTGGATTTAAGTCTATGTGTGAAATAGCTTTCTTTGTGCTGTTTTAATTTGTAAGATCGTTCTTAAAAAAATAAAAGAAGAAAACTTTCTTACACATAGATTTGTCGAGAAACTTTACGATATATGCTTAGATGGTATCATTAATATCACACAATATTTTAGATTTTTTATATTTTTATTTGTAATATAATTTGTGTGGCTCTAATGATGTCACTTAAGCATATTGTACGAGCTTCCATAGACATTTATGTGTATGAAAGTTTTCCTCAAGATATAT
>JBBMKA010000002.1:2763742-2774864 GCA_037833695.1 Sechiopsis laciniata | reverse complement strand
TCTTATAATAACCTGCACCCCAAACACTGTTTATTATAATCCACCGTTTATCATAACCCTCCGTTTATCATAACCCTCCGTCTACAATTACATAACCAGTGCCCCAAACGTACCCTTGGTTTTTAATGTAGCAACAAAAGTGATTTCGTATGAACGTGGAATTAATTTTGTTAGAAATTGGTAAGAAAAAGCAACGATGTAGACTATTATGATGATGAACTTAACCCACTAAAAAAATCTATTAAAAAATATAAACTAATTATGATTTTGAATATATCCGTAGAAGATTTTGAATGCTAGTCAAAGATATTTATAAAGAAAAATTGGAGAAACAGCATGACTTTGGAAATGTTTTTAAAATAATGTGATGGAAGTTGTCAAGCAATTCACATTGGAATTTCTGTCCCAATTATTTTACCCATTGACTTTTCAGTCTCTCTTGTGTTTGGAATTTGGGTCCACACTTTAATCAAATTTCCCATCACTTACCCTACCAACTAAAAATAAAGTATGCAAGTTTAAAAAAAAAAAAATAATAATAAAGTATGCAAACCCTTGATTTTAAATCTCTCTAAAAACATTAATTACAAATTTGATTTTAAATCTTTGATTTTAAATAAATAAAATGAATTTGATGCTTTCTCTTTTAAAAATGGAAATGTTAACACACAAAATCTAAAGCTTTTAAAACTATACTAATCGAGAAACTTACACCAAGCTAAAACATTTATTTAACATTTGATCGGACCAAATTTGATCATATTTACTTATTTTTTGTTAGTTCGGATCTTTTCATATTTTGTAGAAAATATATCAAATAGCGTGTCTAAAGAAACTACATCGAAATATGGTTCCAACGCAACAAACCGGAAGTCAATCGGACACTTGAGCAAAAAGATATTGTGCTACCTAGGGTTAGCTGCGAGCCGCATGCGAACCATTATAACAACGACAATTTTCTTATTTTTAGGTTATTGGGTAGAGAGCTTGGATTTGAGTGCCGTCTTTTGCTACTTTTCCGTCCCTTCATCTAGTTTTCTCTCATCTCATTAGATTTTGGTGTTTAGGCTTCATTGTTTTGATGATTGGCTAGACTCTCGACGCCGTTTCGAGTTATAAACACGATACAATGTTATTTTTTTTGAGATTTTTATATTTTTTAAGAATTTTCCAGTATGTTCTATCTTTAGATTCTTGTTCATATGCATATCATATGTTCTTTTGTTAATAGATTGACAACCTATTGCTTTCAATTGAATGTATGACCGTTAGATTTAGTTAATATTAGGGTTGTCGCGTGTATGCATAGAAGTAGAGTTTTCTTCTTCATTTATGTAGTTTGCATATTAGGACCTAAGAATCGAGAGAATGAATTAGTCAAATTAGAAGTGCATGCCTAGTTTAATTAATTTATCTTAATCAATCCATAGAACTTAAAGCGTTTAGTTACGTTAGTATAGAACGCTATCGTACCCAACTAATTAGACTAATTAACTCGACGTATGAAACGCTATTATGCCCAACTAATCGAGTTAATTGTGAATTAGAGGACCTAAGGTTAGTTACGGGCTTTGTCGGTTTTTCCGATAAGTTCGATTAGGTAGAAATTGTTGGATAATTTATATCATTAGGCCATCTATGATCGAAAATATCATTGTTACTTGTGTTTACCTCGATTTGGTGTCCACGATTTAATCTCTATCATTTACTTTTATTATTTTAGTCATTTTATTTTCATTCTCCCAAATCCCCCAAAAGTTTGTGTCAAATAAGAAAATTAAAAGATAGAAATTGAATTATTCGGTTTCCTGTGGTTTTACTCGGTCCACTATTAAATATAATTTAGTTTTAGATTGAAATTTATAAATGTATTTGATAGACTCCTTGACAAGATCTTGTCAACGTTGGAACTAAAAAAAACATCTTTCATTTAAGAGGTAAGAAGATTCAATAAAAACAAAATTGTAAATCACATTTTCAAAGTTCTCGAAAGCGTTGTTCAGAACAAGCATGTGACTAACATTTTTTATTTATTTTGAAAATGCATGTGACAAACTTAAAAGCAAACAAAGTATTTGATTAATTCTTAAGTGAAACATTATTATTATTACTATTATTTTGAAGAAAATAAGCATTCCTTACCAACCGAAGAAACAAACCTAACAGTCCTCCCATTAAATGGGTCGATGATGCAATTGGCTATCATATTTGGTGTTAATTCATTTTAACTCCACGGTCACGAATTCGAACTCGAAAATCGGTATTTGACTTTCATATTATTTGAGAACAATTGTGTCATCTATATGAGATTTGTTGGTCTCCTTCCTCCAATTTGTACTAAAAAAACTCCTCCCAAAAGGAGCCAAATTAGAAAGGGGCTTCACACCTACACAAAAGCTTGATTCCAATCCGCAGCTCAGATTGGATCCAAACAACGAAACAGTGATAAATCTATCATCAATTTATAATTTATACTGTTTATCACTTGAATAAATCACGTAGCAATCCTAGTTCATGTTCGATCTCATGTCTTGAATTTTAATCACCAATTATATGGAAATATTATTACTATCTGTACTTTGCGACTTCCCAATCAATTATTGAGACAAAACTTAATCAATTGTTAATAAAATTATGAGATCCAGAAAAAAATAGTACCAAAATTAAACCACACATAGCAACAAAACAAATAATTTGGTATCAATTGGTCCCCTATTTGAAAGAAACTATCTTGAAATGGTGCATGCTCCTTTATTCAAGGCCTCCCTTTTTGCCATGGTTCTTATCCTTTCTTTTAAATGGGTATCAGTAAATATTCTTTTCTGATACAGACGTCCAATTATAAGATTTCCATCTCTTACTCTAAATAATATGATTCGACAAATAGTAATCTACCAAAAATTGTTTTACCCCAATTAAATCCATATACATTATCCAATGCAAAACTGATACTTCATCTAACCCATTATATATATATATATATATATATATATATATAATGGAAAATTGCAAAAAATAGGCCATTTTCACTTCAATTTTAATTATCACTTTTTCTTTAAATATTCATCCGTGCCTTTATTGCGTATTTCAAAATAATCGATTTACACTTTTTCTTTTAATTTATTGAATTTACATGTTTTCAATCAATTGAACTAGTTATTTTTAATTCGAGATAACTTTTACTTTTAATCAGCTGAACAAATTGTCCATTACGCTTGCTTCACTATAAACATCAAAATTCTATTATTCATGCAATTCCTATATATATATATGAGAGAGAGTAAAATCCATCCCCTATATTGTAACCACAAGAATTCAATAGATATTTTTTTCAAAGTGACAACATTTTTGTTATGAACCCTACCATCAACAAACAATCAAAGAACAAAGAAAGAAACGTAAAAGAAAATATAAAAATTTACAAAGTTCACTAACATTGTATCAGCTACTCCACAAGCAAAAAGTTAAAAATATTAGACTGATTACGACACTTAAACTCAACCAATAATTTAGTATATGGGCATGGTGCTTTCGCTATATATAGCAAAAGCTGGTCCCCTAAGCATTTAAACCGACAAATCGGCCAACCCAACATTCTAGAGGGAACGTAATGTGGCAAAATTCAGTCCAAGCATCCAAAACCAAACAATTTATTCATTTAGTAGAATCCACTTTTTAGTTTAAAGCTTAAGGCTAAACTGTGGACTTTATTCAATGAGCAGCCCCCAGCCACACATTTGTCCTCCTATTCAATAGAGTTTCAACTACAATTTACAGTTGCATTACATTAGGATTGGAAATACAATACTCCTTCCATAATATCGTTGTCTATTGTCTGACAACCACAACCACCCAACCACAAACACAACATAGACACAACACAAAAAGATTTTCACTAAATAAACAATTGAAAAAGAAAAATATGACTTTCATATATCTCAAAATCTATTACTCTGTTCCGAACATTATTGTTCAGAATGTTCACTACGTATCTAATAATTGTCTAACCTCAATGTGTGTTTGGTATAAATAGCATTACTTTTATATCCACCAACCACGAATTGCTGGATCGCCAACGGAACCAAGTTCTAACAGAAACTTAGAACCTGAGAATACTCCCTTTGAACCCCATTTCACTCAATATTTAGATCAATATTTAGATGCCTTTTAGTACCCAATTCCCTCTTATTTATAACTATATTCTCTAACCAACTCTCTAACTAATTACCCATAATATGAATCTCAATTCTTATAAAGACCCAAATCTATCAGAGTATGAGACAACTATCTAACCAAACTCTATCTAACCAAACTTAGTTTGGTTGTTAAAGTAAACTTGCAAGAAATTAAAGGTCTCTAACATGAAATTCCTCTAAAATTTGAGAATTTCAAACCACCTAATCCATGATGATTAAATATAAAAAACAACATTTAAACAGTTTTCAAAGTGTGACATATATTAGACATGAACATGATCCGACTAAAGTTGAACAAACAAACACTAAATACATATCAAAACAGTAGGCTTCCTTTAACTACCCGTGGAAATTATGGTAGAGATAGTAGTGATACCAAAGTTAAAAAATAACTTCAATTCTTGCAAGCTAACCAGCAAAGTAGAAAAATAAATTTCAAAACAATTGCTAATCATCCCCTTCTAAGGTAACTATATGAAACTGGATCCTATCTATCCTCACATTTGTAATTTTGTTCTGAATAAAATTATGACAAATTAGAGCAGAAGGCAATCTACACATCAAAAACAAAAAAATCTATTTCGCCAACAAGAACGTAGCTAAAAAAAAAAAGCCAAAATGGATCAATCAGCTAATAATCACGAAGTTACAAATTTGAATTTCTCTCTTCTTAATTAAAAAAAAGACGTTTGGTTTTTAAGCTGATGTGACTTCTAATAGAAGCACAAGCATCAGAGACCCACGGCTTGATCCAATTATAAGCCCAATACTAGGTTTACATCATAAATAAAAGCTCCAAAATGCAATGACTCATGATCGTGGCCTTTCTATATTTAAATTTAATTAGTTGCTAGCTGTTCATAAAGCTAGGAAAAACATGAAACGTAGCAATCAGTCATACAAGAAGAAAACAAATGAGTTACATTAATGTAAAAAAGTCTAACCCATTTACAAGTTATAAACAATATTTCAACCTCATCTTCAAGTATCAAAATTTCTCAAACTTGATCTTCTGAATGAAGCATGCAGTCATACACGCCCCCTTTTTACATGAAACACTCCATAAAAGAAATTCACATCGTGGTTATGGTAAAGATGAATAGACAACCTTTAAGCGCCTATGTATTGCATGCGATGTAGAAAGTTCACGACTAGAAGATAAAGTTTTATGATCTAGAGTCTAATGTCTGTCTAACGAGATTAGGAGATGTACCTCTCGACTTGCTGATCAAATGGAGAAACCAAACCCTTCTACTGTTTGTCCGACGAACCTAGATGCCAAAGGAGCAAGCAAACGAGCAATATTTGGCAGGGTTGGGTAAGCCAGTATTCCAAGTACAAACCAGTTGAAGCTCAAAAGAGCCACAGCATCCAAAGCAGGTTTATTCTTAATAGTCGTGAAAAACTCAACGACGCTCTTCAATGAGATGCTAACCACAAACAAGAGAGCCATTACGAGGCATAAATGAGGCTCTTGAGCTTTCCATATAATCACTCCAACCAAAAGTGACAATAGAATACTGAATAGACTTCGTGAAATTGCAACCTCTCTTTGTTTATCAAGAATTTCAGTGACATCATCTTTTAATGGGATTTCAGAAGTGCGAGAGCATACGAGCACACCCGATTTAAACCTGGATTCTAACATTTTGATCAAATTTTCTTTAGATATACTACCGTCTTTCCAAGCATCGTTTTGGAAGAGGTCTTGAACAATGGTGCTGCCACTAAAGCTGGATGAGATACCAAAGGTAATGCCGCTGTCAACTTTGCCAACTTTTTGTGCTTCACTTTTGTGATCAAGACCTTTTAAGCTCCAATATGTCTTGCCCTTGATTTCTTGCAGTCGAAGATTTTCATCTCTCAAATTCTGTAGCTGTTGGGATCAAATTAGAGCAAATGGTTTATTTGAAGCAAATGACCCGGCTTAACTAATATTAACATACTACAAGAAAAAATCAACAGTTCAGGTTGGCCATGCCTTTCTCTTTCTCTACATAAGATAGCTAAAATGGATTTTAACCCTTTACATAACCTTTGGTAAAAATATCTATTAAAATTACTAAGAATGATCACACAAGAAGAATGATGCATGCTGTTGTGGTAAATGATTTTAACAGAAGTCTAGAATACTTCAAAAATTACCTACATCTAATTTAGCAGCAAAATTCAGAGGACTAATAGATAAATCATCCCACCCTGTAAGTCAATGCACATTACTAGTCCTAATTCACACCATTCTGAAATTACATGACTACAGCAAACAGGAGCCAGAATTGCAGTAAATCTTGGAACAATTCAACTTCCAAAGTTACAAAGTAGTAATTAAAAGGAGAATAGCTTTCGTCTAACTTAATCGAATAAAGAATTGGTTTGAGAAAACTATGTCAGAGTGAAAGAACAAACTAGTATTAACACTTAAAAAGACATAGTTTGTTGAAATCAGAGGAATGAACAATTAATTAGAAGATCATATGAAAAAACAAACTTGACTTCATGCAAAACATGCGTGGATAATTAATATTGAAATATTATAACCGAGTATTTAAAGGACAGATGGTTTAGCGCAAGTGAAGCTTCTTGGAGATTTTAAAGCTAGTTTCTCAACCATAAGAGTAAAAAGAAAACAATTTTTTTTTTTAAAAAAAAGGCAACAAACTTTTCATTAAGAAGGTGAAAAAAGGCCAGGGCTCATGGTTACAAAATCCACATAGGATAAAAGAAGTAATTGAAAACAAAAGAGCCTAAACAAAGAGGCCAAAAGATAGAAAAACAGGAAAAGTGCAAACAAGTTAAGAAAAGGGACTACAAAAAAGCTTCCCAATCAATCACAATATCTTGAATGAGATAGGAATCAAAAGCCTTTGAAAGAGAACACAGCCTTGATTTTAGCTTGCTCAAATCTGAAATTCCAGGAGATGGTTTCTTTCCCAGCGGATTTCGTAAAGGATAGCCTTAAATACAGTAATCCAAAGAAGCCGAGCAGGACTATTCAACCTTGGACCAATGAGGAGGCTTGAAACGTTTGATCTAGTGTCACTCGAGAGAACCCAGCTCATCTTGAAAATCTTTAAACAATATTTTCCTTTCTTGAAATTGATTTACATCAATACTTTATTGAACTCGAACAGGTTGCACATGGAGCATAGGACAACAGAACTGCAAACACTGTTGCGGGAAATTCTAACATCTTAAAAGGTACATTCACATAATAACTTCGTGAAAGTGTGTGTGTAAGAGAGAGAGACTTTATCTGTCAATAAATTGTAAGGAACGTGTCACTGAGTTCTTGGCGATATAACTTTTCCATGTCATAAAAAATTAAAAGTAAACTAAGAATTTGATGTCAAAGTTAAACCTCTCCTCTACCAACTGCAAGATCCTCCTTCCACTTCTTATCAAAACTATGATAGTCGTTTTTAGTTTCAATCTTCAATGATGTAATTATGACAGTTAGTAAAGGAGATAGAGCTTAAGGAGATAGGATAGGCCGTTACCTCACTTTCTAAGAGTGTAATCTTGTTGGTCGCCTTTTCATGTATCATTTCAAGTTCGTCCAACATCAATTCCATCACCTTCTGCTCTTTCATAGCAACCTGGAAATGTTTTTGAAGCTCCTTTCTTTCCCACAAAAGATTTTTGAACTCAATTTCCAGGAGTTGCAAATTATGTTGTAACTGCATAAAATCAATCACATTCACTGTCAAATAAAAAAGAATGCCAAACAAAATGGCCAGAATCTGACTAAGTAGCCTACTTTGTATTCCAATACTCCAATTACTTAATGACTATTAGAGATCCCAGCCATCAACAAACAAGTCACACAAAAATAAAATTGATTCAAGGATATGGACTTTCTGCTATAATCATGCCAAATATATTGATCAAGACTAATGAAAGAATTTTTTTTTTTTGGAAACTGGAAAATCGGAGCTTCGCTCCACTATACCCGGAGACATCGAAGAAATTGAGAGACAGGAGGTGTCTACAAATTAATGTCAGGTAGGAAGCACACTTTCAAGCCCAACTCTTTCATCAACCACGCCACCCCTTGGGACGATCAAGACTAATAAAAGATAAAACTGGACAAACAAATGCTTGAACAGTACTTCTCCCAAAAAAAAAAAAAAAATCGAAGTGTCGTTTCAATAACTCAAAGAACTCAATGGTTAGTTTTTTCATCCATTCCCACAATCTGAGATACCTTATTGACATAATTTTTCTGCTATTTAAAACTCAGGACTCAACTAAAATTTAATCTCAGCTTATAATTGAAGTTATTTGATATTTTCAAAATTTACAACTTCAATATCATACCCATTTATAACTGGAATACTGGTCAAAAGGTGTCGCATATTTGAACTTTTGAAAACACAATTAACCGCTACACACAAACAAATGAAGATCACCATAATGTTGTCTATGAAAAATAAGTCTTGAAACGACTACTGTAAGTTGAAGAAAATTTA
The DNA here is from genome assembly GCA_037833695.1 of Sechiopsis laciniata. NCBI lineage: Eukaryota > Viridiplantae > Streptophyta > Magnoliopsida > Cucurbitales > Cucurbitaceae > Sechiopsis > Sechiopsis laciniata. Next base: position 2,766,199 of record JBBMKA010000002.1, on the reverse strand, counting down.
TCTCTATGCATATTTTTCTGAGACAAATCTAGAATTCAAAACAGGGAAAAGTAAGACACGGAAATAGAGACATCATCAGTGGACGATAACAAAAGGTAATCAATAAACAATAGAGCGAGAGGGCTAACCTGCCTTTCCCTCTGTAAAGCAGCTAAAATTCGTCCAGGAAGAGAGACAAACGCGATTATCCACATCAAAGTGGTCCAAAATATATTCAAGTGAAGACTGACCGAGGTCTTCAACAGCTCCAACCAAGTTTGAACAACAACAACAAAGGTTTTCAAGATAAATGAGCACGCACGCATGAAAAACGAGAAAGGCCTCGTGACCACGAATATTGTGGTGTTCAGAAACTCAGAAAGCAAGGCCATTGAACCCACCAGTACCACTACCTTTCCTGCTAAACTACATGCCAATAACTTTACCGAAGGCTATAACCAGAATTTATTGAACAGCAATTCTGCACATCAAACAAATCCCTTCAACCAAACTGAGGCCATCAAAGACATACAATAAATCTTAATATCAATTAAGCAGGCAAGAACTTAATACCAAATATTCCTCAAAAGCTGTTCATTAGATAAGAATCTCATGATAAGAATGACTCGTGAACAAACAAGAGTACCATCTATGGTGGCCCACCTATCTAGGAATTATTTTCGTAGAGGTTTCTTCCACATCCAAATGGTGTAGGATTTGGCGGTATATCTCGTGACATTAGTCATGGTGCGAGCAAACTGGTCCGGACACTTACGGATATTAAAAAAACAAAAAACAAAAAGATAATCGACCATTTTGTTAATCGAATCTCAGCATACAAATGGAAGAAGAAAATAGCATGGATGCATTTCAAAACTCTATATCAACATAAATCTCGTTCCCCAATTTAAGAGTGGACCACAGGGGAAGAATTTTAATCCCACCCAAATTCCTTCTACAAAGCAACTCAAAATCATCCTAAGAATAAACAATCAATAACCATTTTATCCATTATTTAACACGAACAAAATTAAAATCAATGAAAAAAAGAGTGCAGATACGAGTAGAGATCACGGGAAAAAACTTAAACCACATGAAATAGCCCCTCCAACACATTTTGTCGCGATTATATCAAATAAAATTAACCATCAAAATTTCCTTCCCTCTTCGTCTTCCACCTCCCAGATTTGCATACATCACACAGAAACCCTAGAAACGAAAGCGAATAAAGTGCGATTGTTTCATATTTAAACTACAGGCATCATTCATAATGGATCAAAAAACGACGGAAATCAAAAGAAAAAAGGAAAATAATGGGGATGCAAGGAATCAAAAGCTTACAATTAAAGGAGAATGTGGGCGATTTACAGGACGGAAGAATCGCAGCAAAAAGGCAGTGGTAGAGAGAGGAAAGTCTGCATGCGGGTGGAATTTTGAGATTGAAAGAGAAAATGGCAACTGGCATTAGAGGCAACTCCATGATCGACACGTTTGAGAAATGGTAATGAATATGGAGGGAAATTTGGCCATTCACGATGACAGTATCCCCGCCGCTTAACCGCTTTTTTCAACCCTTTTTCTTATTATGGTTTGTTTTGGATATGGTAGAAAAGCCTAGGGGTGTTTGGTTCTCCTAATTAAGAGGATTTACTGATTCTCCTTTTTTTTTTTTTACTAATTCTTCTTTTTTTACTTAAAAAAAAAAAAAAAAAAAAACTCATTTCTAAACATTTATTTTTAACTACTCAATTATTTATAACTACTCATTTTTAATCATTCTTTTTTTAACTACTCAAAATAACTACTCATCTTAAAGCTACATTATTAAAATAAGGTTTTGACTCTAATTCATCTACACAAAAATCACATTCAAACGAGTTTTTTGCTACAATTCTCAATTTTTAATTCTTCAAGTTAAATCCTCCTTAAATATGGTAAACAAACATCCCTACCACAAAGAGGGTTGTGAGTAGTTGAGATAATTGAAAAATTAATTTTAATCGTGGTTGAGTAATTAATTATGCATTAGTGTTTATAGTGATAGAAGTAATTAATTTCTAATTTTAGGATTGATATTCATTATATTTTAAGTGATAAATTTGATGTGGAGTTTAAATGAAACTTTGGATGTTAAATATAGTTGTTTATAGAGATGTCCAAAAGGTGGGACTGACGAATGTCTCCCCCCTTCTCGTCCTCGCCACAAAAAAAATCTTCGTCCCTACAAAATTCACAATTTTTTTTTGCGGGATTCCTCGCGGGGAATTGGCAGGGATCGATTCCAAAAACTTTTCCCGGTTTATTTATTTTATTTTTTTTCATTTTTTATATATATTTTTAATAATAATTTCAAATAATTAAAAATTCTTTAAAAGTATCTATCAACTTTTAACTATATCCTTAATTATTATGGCAAAAAATTTATTTGAATAAATAATTTCACCATCAAATATTTTTTTAATCTAAAAATTAAAGAGT
>JBBMKA010000002.1:2715881-2763642 GCA_037833695.1 Sechiopsis laciniata | reverse complement strand
GCTGTATATTCTATATAAAGGCATTGCCTCCATGAATAATAAGTAGAACAACTATTCAGTCTCAATATTGTTTTACAATTTCATCCCCCAATGAATATTGATTTCCACTCAATGGGCATGCTCAAATTTCAAAACCCACGAGTGAAGGAGAGTGTTAGTTGATATAATTAAATTTACTACAACCCATCACAATTGGGTTGATCAATTATTTAACATGATTAAATAACTTTATCATTTACAAAGTCCTTATTTGACCACTAGACCCAGATGATTAGATAGTAAATAGTAACCAAACATAACCAAACCAATCCGTGGTGATCAATAAACTCACACTTTACTACTAAAATAATCAAGAACTAATTTGAACAATATTCTTCATAATTTAAAAAGAAGAGTACCTGTTTAAGTGTGTCGTGGAGGATGCTAAATGAATCATCACAAACTATATATGGCATTCACATTAAAAATTGAAGCTTGCCTTTAACAGAGCCTGCACAAAATATATGCAAATGATATCGACTGCTGAAAAGAGGATTATCACAGACATAAGAAGAAAGAGAAATCCAAAAAGAATAAATATCATAACAAGAATGTGATGCCAATCTTCATATGAAAAAGTTAAAGAATCTGCAGCCCCACATGCCAGAAAAGTTGAGAATTTTTCAACTTTTGCATGGAGAATTATCACAGAATAACATTTCTTTAATGTGGAAGTTGATTTTACTGATCATTATATTTCCCATTAATTTGTTCTTAATCAATATTCTTATAGAAATACCAAGACTCAACTAGTAGTCGAACTCCAACTGGCTCTTTGACCAGAATATTGTACCTGATTAATGGAGCATCCTAATTTAACGAATATGATCAACGCGAGTAGAGTTGTCAAGCACTTGGATACTAAAGTATTGAAAGTATAGTCACAAGTATGTCGTACCTGAGTCGACTATGCGGGTCGATACGTTCATACAGGTTTTTCCAGCTACTTTAGTTCAAAAAAAGTCTGATAAGGAAAGATGAGTTGCAAAAAAATGAGACTTGCATGATACAATAAAACAATTTAGAAACAAAATTCAGTTAATCAGAGCTTTGTTCCACTATACTCGGAGTAACCATGCCCGTCTCTAGGCCAGGCACTGGGAAACATCGAAGGAATTGAGACATGGAAGGTGCCTACAAATTAATGTCACAAGTGAGTTTCGAATTGAGAATCTTGAGGGGAGCACACCTTCAAAATCCAAACTTTCGACCACCGTGCCACCTCTTGGGGATAATTTTAGTTTCATATTGAAGAAAGGAGAGGCAGAGAGATTGAATGCAATAAAATAGAAGTCAGCTTCATTAACAATAACAAACGTACTACATACTACACAGCTAAACAATTGCTACATAACTCATGACACATAAGATAAACTATTTATTTATAAACTTGAGCCAACTTATTATTGTTTTCCTTCTACAACAGAATAGTGAAATAATTTGATTGGATTTAGTGTTTCTTCAAGGCACGGCTTTGCACCAGCAATTTGGTCAGATCACCACAGAGGTGAAGCGACATGATTTCATTCGTCGATCCGATAAGCTTTCCACCGATGAACACGGCTGGTACCGGTGCACTACACCCCAGCCTCGTGAGAGCTTTCTCTATTTCCCAGTGATCAGGGTCTTTGTCAATCTCGTACATGAAAGGGTCGGCTCCAAGTTCACCAAATAGAATGTAAACTGCATATGATAGGCAGCATGAGCTCTTGCTGAATATGATCACACTCCTCTCTGCAACCAACCTTTTAACCTTATCCATGCCTTCTTAATATGATAGAGTTTTCCTTGCAGATATGTCTAAGGGTTTTTTTTTTTCAGAGTGTATTTAAAACCTTATAACCTTTTTGGACTAAATTTGATTCAAATTGGTCCAAATATGGTTATATAGGCTTTAAATATTAAGAAGGAAAAGTATATGCAAGAGAAAACAAATACCAAAGCTTATTGTTATATGTGTTTGAGCTCTCATGCTTGACTATTTATAGAGACAACTTAAAGAAAGATTGCTCTCTTTATGGAAAAAAGAAAGTTCAAAAGTGTGTGCTTTACTTAGATGCTCAAACTAAGAAATGCAACCTTTTAATCTTACTGTTTCTAACAGGCTGGACAAGTTGATCGGTCTTTTAATTTATTGGCATGACTATTTTATTATACTGAAATAAGAATAATTAACTATTTGATTATATGTAGATTATAATTTAATCACACTTGTACTAGTATCATAATCAAGTGGTGTTGCGATATGCCTTAAACTGTTTGATGCTCCACGATTATTCAGTCGGGCGTCTCGCTGCTCGGTCGGCCTACGGGGATCTCTCCTCTGTCTATGGACGTAACTAACAACATAGTGTTATGAGAGTGCACTATATAAACACTCTTAAAACCCTAGTCCCAGTTGATCGACATTCTGTACTCTTGTTTCTCTGAGTTAATAAAATGTTCTCTCCTCTACCCATGGACGTAGCTAACACATTGTTAGTGAACCACGTAAATTCTCTATATTCTTATCTCACGTTTTTCATTGATTGTTGTTTCTCATTTCTTAACAAGTGGTGATATTGATTTTGTCAGACGTGCAAAAACAATAACCGTGTCTCCTACGTTGCAGAGTTTGTGGAAATGAGAATATAGCTATCAAGAAACAATAAAACCAAAAAGCAAAAAATTCTGTAAAGTCGGTCAATAAATACCAGATTCTTCCAATCACCTGCTTTGAATCCTTGTGCAGAAAAACTTCAGTGGCTGTAGTTCTTTGTAATCTGTCCATCAACTTGTATGATTCCTTCTTGCATGTGGAACTTGGCAAGCTTCATTATCTAAGTGTTACATTCCACAGCCTGGTGGGCACACAGAAATATAGATTGAAAAGGTGGAACTTTCTCCCTTTTTGAATTGACAAGTGTGTCCCCCTTCGAAAAATTATAGCTTCATTAAGTCTTTACTTTTCTAGTATATAACTAAGCCAATGACTGTCAATAGAGTATATCCTTGTTCTTGGGTGCGGGCGTGTACAGACATGCTCAGTCGATACATGTTTGTCATTGCTATGGATTACCGGATATGTGACTCGTATCCTTGACGAAGATCAGTATAAAAAATTGATTATATCCGATATACATATTACTGTATCTTCTGTTTGCAGATGATATTTTGTTATTTTCTGATGCTGACCCATAATATGAGAAATTTGTTTTACATTATAAAATCTTTTGAAGATTCTTCTGGCTTAAAGATTAATATGCATAAATCAACATTATTGGAGGTTAACATGGATGATTCTCTTCAAAGAGATTTGTTCGCTATATGGGGTTGCTCTTATGTTTCCCTTCCTATCTTCTTTCTCGGCATGCCTCTTGGGGGTAATCCCAAATCATTCTCGGAGGCCACCATTGTTAAGATTCATAAACGCTTCGCTTAGTGACAATATGCTTACCTTTCGAAGGGATGGTTCAATCTGTTCTTAGCAGTTTGTCCATTTTCCATATTTCAATCTTCAAAGCTCCTACAGTTGTGTACAAGAAACTTGAACGTGTTATGCACACTTTCTTATGGAAAGGGGTGGTGGATCTTTTAGGTGGAGCCAAAGACTTAGGTGATCTTGGTATTGTGAAGATGAAGATGAAGATTGTGAATAAAGCTTTATTGGGAAAATGATTATGGTGATTCTCCACCGAAGATAAACTGCTTTGGAAATGTTTAATCTCTACCAAGTTGTTAATATGGGAGTTTTCCCCATATTAACAACTTGTTAATAAGTTCTTTAAGTGTGTATTAGGAAATAGTTAGGGTCCAGGGAGTTAGTTATGGTATTTGGTTATAAACAAGGAAAGGGAGAAGATAAACAATGATACACTGGCTCTGGTTTAGGTTTTGAGTGAGATTGCTTAAGAATAGAAAGGTTTGAGTAACTCGAACACTTGATTTATGTTGTAGTTTGTTTATCTTTTGCATTGCAATATATTTTGGTGCATATAGCCATCGTGGAGTGGCCTAGTGGTCAAGAGGTCTTAGAGAACTAATAGGTGAATGTGTTCAATGAATCGATGGTGGCCACTTATTGAGGAATTAATTTCCTATGGATTTTTTTGACACCAAACCTTGTAACACGTTATATCCCGTGACAATAGTCGAGATGCACACAAGTTGGCCCAGTTAGTCACAAATATATAATAAAAAAATATATTTATATTTTGGTGCATATCACACATTTGAATGATTCTCCACCGAAGATAAAAGTGCCAAAGCTCCTTGGTTTAACATTTTGACTCTTGCAGACATGTTTAAAAACCCTTCTTCTTGCCAGATTCTTGATGGCTCTAAGGTCAGCTTTTGGTATGATTTATGGAATGAGTCTTGTCCCTTATATATCAAGGTTGACAACCTCAAGGAATTTATGGGTTAAAGAAGCTTGGGATCTATCTTTTGATTGTTATAATTTGACCACTAAACTACCCCATGATGGGTGCATTGTCTCATAAGTCATAGCTAACTTGATGTGTAGTGTAGTGTAGTAGCAGTCTATCAATCAGGCAGCAGTATGAAAATCTAATGAAAAGCACAATAGTAAACAAGGAAACTTAAATTGTTGCCGATGATAATGTTGAAATATGGAATTCAAATTCTTCTCAATTCTTTATTTAATAATGAATCTAACAATGTATTTAAAAAGATCTCCTAATTATAAAAGGAAAATATAATATCTAAATATAAAAGGAAAAGATGATCTAATCATAAAAGGAAAAGATTCTACCTAGTTATAAAAGGAAAAGATAGAAAATAATATTTAATATAAAAGGAAAAGATGATCTAATCATAGCAGCACTCATCAAAATACTAAAATAAACATAAACCAACACTCCCCCAAGCTGGATTGTATATAGAATACAAGCAAGCTTTGAGTTAAATCTATCAGAGTTGATCATTGTGCTGATGATGGGCCAATTGAGATGATGATGTGAATTAGGCTGATGAGTGATCTCAGGGTCAATTTGATGAGTGCTGCCAGGGACAAATTTTGATGAGTGCTGCTAGGTAAAAATTGGATGAGTGCTGCCAGGGCCAATTTGGGAATGCTGGTCGGGGCCAATCTGGGAATGCTGGTTGGGGCCAATCTAGGAATGCTGGTCGAGGCCAATTTCGAAATGCTAGTCGGGGCCAATTTCGAAATGCTGGTCAGGACCAATTTCGAAATGCTGGTAAAGGCCAATTAGGAAATCTAGTCAGGGCCAATTAAGAAATCTGGTCAAGGCCAATTGGAAAGCTGGTTTGGTATCAGGATAATTTTTTTCTTTGGCTATTCATTGATGCCTTTGAAAAGAAAAAATTTGGCTCTTTTTTTTTATGAATCTGAAAAAGGAGTGAGGAAGAAAAAAGGATGGTTCGAATTTTCTAGGTTTTTTTTTTTAGGTGAAGAAAAGAAAATAGAGGTTTGTAGAGAAGTTTTTTTGTTTTTGAAGAAGAAGAAAAAGAAATATAAAAGAAGAAAAGGAAAAATTAGGAGGAAGATGATGAATTTTTTTTTGTTTCTATTTTTTTTTTAAGAAAAAAAGGAAGAAGATGATGAAAAAAAATGGAAGAGGAAAAGGGAAAAAGTCTATCCCGGATCGAAAGGAAAATTTTGAGGCTCTGATACCATGTTGAAAAATGGAATTCAAATTCTTCTCAATTCTTTATTTAATAATGAACCCAACAATAAGTTTAAATAGATACAAGAGATGACCTAATTATAAAAATAAAATATAATATCTAAATATAAAAGGAAAAGATACCTAATCATAAAAATAAAAGATTCTACCTAGTTATGAAAGGAAAAGATAGAAAATAATATTTAATTTAATCCTAAAAGGAATAAATAATTAAAATGATGAAAATACTAAAATAAAAATAAACCAACAGATAATAATAAGATCCAAACTCTATTACAATATAAAATAAACCAAAACACAAGAGTAAACCTACATGAAAAGCACCTAGAACCTCCCTCTCTCGAAAATCCTTTCTTGAGCCCAAATGAGACAATTCACATTATATTTTCATACCTCCTCATTCACTCACCCTCTATTTTTAATAGAAATTCCTAACAAACTCCCTAATTATTTATTATGCCCCTATTATAAATCTCGTAATTAGGGGCCTCTATGTTTTTTAATAGAAAATACACTTCTTTTTTAATCCAGCCACCATCTTTTTGAAATTCATCCCAAATCCTTCTAGTTGCACCTTGTACATAAATGAAACAAAAAAAATCAGCCCAATCCATAATTAACCCCAAAAAATTTCAGCCCAATGCTTGTTCTTCACTTTTTAATATTCTTACTTTTCAGCCAACATAATCTCTTCTGTCAATTTTTTAAAACGCCTTGTTGCTTTTTTAAACTCTCATTCAATTTTCTGCCATCTTCTTTCATTCAAGCTTGCCACAAATTCATGTCTTCTCTGATTTCTTTTGTAGCTTGCCTCCATTCTTCTCGAAAAGAATCAACCAAGGACATCAAACGTTACAACCCTTCAACTTCTTCTTGATCCATCTCTATAGCCAGAATCGAAATAACTCTGATATTAATTGATAAGACCCAAACTCTATTACATATAAAATGAACCGAAATTCAAGATAAACCTAGGTGAAAGGCACCTAGAATTTTCCTCTCTAGAGAATCCTCTCTTGAGCCCAAATGAGACAACTCACATAATATTTTCATACCTCCTCATTCAACCACCCACTATTACTATTATGCCCCAAATATGGATCCAATTCAATTTTCAAAGAGAGATGCATCTTCCAAATTTTAATCATAGTAAACTTGGAAATAAGCAAGTACCAATTTTACACACACAAATGTCATACGCTGCCATTCCATCATATCATTCATTTTTTTGAGCATAACTAGTCAATGTTTTATTCTACTTCAGAAGATATAATTCTACATAGACAGTGATTTATGTAAATTTCAATCAGTCATTTAACTCACATTGTTACCATCAATGTTTTAAAAGGCTAAAGGCGACCTCAAGACTTTTCCTTTTGAAGAGGCGAGGTGTAAGTCTCAATTTTAATTAAAAATATTATAAAAAATCTAAATTTGTGTAAACATGTATGGTAAAACATAATACTTACGTAAAAATACATAAAACATAACACCAACACTAGTAGGATTGAGTTTTTTTGGAATAAGAAACAATTTTATTGATGAATGAAACATAGTGAATTCTCCAAGCACCTATAGTGAATGCAATAAAGAACTCCAAAAAGAGATGCTAGAGGAAAATAAGCCAACTAATGATCAAAATTGACAATTCTGAAACAATTATGTCTTTATAACAAAAGAATCCATAAGAGAAAATCTATCTTATTATGGTTCAAACCCTTATATTATAAGAATGGAAAATATTAATACTATTCTTCTAGTTATTCTACGAGGCGTAGGAATTTTAAGCCTCAGTGCATTATCATCGAGGTGCAAGTCTCTCCTCTGTGAGGCGTAAACCTCTTATGATCCAACAGAGGCGTAATATTCAAGGCTTAAAGTTAGAGTCTAAGCCTCAATAGCCTTTTGAAACATGGGTTATTATTGGCACATAAATAACTAACTTTCATGTCCTCAATTTGCTAACGATTATAACTGATAAGGACTATTTTTTTAGATTTTATCAAATCATAAGGATTAAATTCTAGTTTTTAAAACCAGGCAAACTAAATTCTAATTTTCTTCAAACCATAAGGATTAAACTCTAGTTAAACTCTAACTTTCATCAAACACATTGGGACAATACTTATAATTTACCCTTTATTCTACTTTAGAAGATAACTAATCTTACCTAGTCAGTGCAGTAGGCATATTGGAGTCAACATTTAATGTTCATTTGTTATTCTACTCGATGAAAGGCATCTAGAATTCTAGGAAAAGTTAAACTGGCATTTAGATGATCAGAGTAAGTATGGCTTCATTTTATACAGTTCAGTAAGTAAACTCGATAACTATCCGAGCCTTCTTACAACAGTTTGTATGAGCCTTTTCGACATAATTAAAGGCAAGGGGGAAAAGACAAAAACAAAAACACAACGAAAGAGCCATCGAGTTTTTCCTTTTTGTAGCATTACAACCAGATGGCCTTTGCATCTATCAGCATTTGTTTCAGATCTCCATTAACATGGAGAGAAATGACATCTTTTGCTGACCCTATAAACTTCCCTCCTATGAACACAGCTGGAACAGGGGGGTTGCAACCTAGACCTCTAAGAGCCCAATCGATTTCTCGCCCATTCGCTTCACGGTCGAGCTCGTGAATCGCAGGGCTCACACCAAGCCCATAAAAAAGTGTCTGAATGCTATGGCATATGCAGCATGAACTCTTGGAAAAAATCACTACTGCTTTTTGTGATGCCAAATTTCTCAATCTATCCATTTCCTTCCAAAGATTTTTATAACTAAATATCCAAAGATAAACTCAAAGGCTTGTAGAAGATCAAGGAGCAAGAAGCTGAGAGAAAGGGAGTAAGGTTGTATGTTTGTGCTTAGGCTTTGATATGGTGACTTTGCATAAATGGATGTATTTATAAAGGCTGGTGAAGGGATGGTGGATGAATTGTTTAATTGAAACAATTTGGAAGAGCTCAAAGTAAATGGATAGAAAAGTGCAAGTTCCTTCAGATAGTTGTTTGGATAAGGAAAATAGGCCCTTATCCATGATTTGCTTGATGGTGACATTTTTTTCACTAACAAAGTTGCATATGGCATCACAAAATGTGTAATGTTAAATCTAAAGACGTGTCCTTCAATCTATGTAAAACCATATTTTAGAAGGAATCAATAGAATACATCACACTTAAACATTACCAGAAAGCACTTTTATTTAGCCAACTGAGGTGATTAGGATCAGCCGTCAAGAATATCAGGTATTTCATAAGTAGCAGTAATGAAATCTTGAGCACAAGATATGGTAATAGAATTCCATTTATTATAAGTAAAAAAATCAATAAGAGATTTATACAATCATCGTGGACAGAAAGGTTTCTATGAAGGGTTAGATTTTGATCTCTTAATTTCAGAAGAATGACAACCCTGATGGAATTCATACTTGAAATTGGCATAAACTCTTTTTTTTTAATACCCTTGAGTGTCAGGTCCATGCGAGCTTAGATGTACCTCAACTATTCTCACGAGACAACTACCTGACCCTACTACAATTGGTTGTCAAGAAAATCCGTAGGAAATTAATTTCTAGATAAGTGTCCATCATTGATTGAACCTATAATTTTTAGATTTTCAAGGCTCTTATTTGATCACTAGCAGTAATGAAATCTTAAGCACAAGATATGGTAGTAGATTTCCATGGGACCACAAGTAGTTGAAGACTTGAGCTTTGAAGATGTGCTCCTCTCAAGGTCTTAGGTTCAAAACTCACCTGTGACATTAATTTGTAGACACTTCCCGTGTCTCCATTCCTTCGATGTCTCCCAGTGCTTGGCCTAGGGACGGGCGTGATTACTTTGTATATAGTGGAGCGAAGCTCCGATTTCCCGGTTTTTTTTTTTAAAAAAACAAACAAACAAACAATCATCATGGACGGAAAGGTCTCTAAGAAGGGATAGATTTTGATCTCTTAATTTGAGAACAACGACAACCCTGATGGAATTCATACTTGAAATTAGTAGGAACAGAACAACTCTACAAGGAAGTGGCATAAACTCGTTTTTTTTATATCCTTGAGTGTCTTGTTCTGGGCGAGCTTACATGCACCTTAACTATTCTCACGGGACAACAACCTAACTCTACTACATTTGGTTGTCAAGAAAACCCGTATGAAATTAATTTCTACGTAGGTGTCCACCATAAATTTAACCTATAACCTTTAGATTTTCGAGACGCTTATTTGGTTGGCATAAATTCATGTTAGACATAGATATAACTTGAATGATAGGGTGACTAATAAGAGTTTAGCCAGTTGAATTTCCATCACTGTATTAATTGGTGGATCAGAACACCTAAGTAGGAAATCAACTATGTCCACCCCTTCCATGGAGGAAAGGAAAATATGAAAATATAAAACTGAAATGAAGAAACTCGGATAGATTCTTACATATCTCCATCAAACTAACTTTAGAGGCATTAAAATGTTTATTTATAGTAAAATATGAAGATAAAATGTATGATGCTCACTGGTATATTAAAAGCAAAGGCCACCATTTCCATTGATTCTCCCTCATTAAGATTCTGCTTATGAGTTGAGGATAAGGCCAGCATTTCAATTAACCCCTACACCCACCTCTCATGATTTCACCTACAGAATCTTAGATATCAATGCATCCTAATTTTTGTTCTACATGATCTGATATGCATGAAAATTCCAAGATGAGAATATTCTACCTGTTTGCTGTGATCATTAAAATAAGCAATTCATACATGCTACTGTGCTCAAAGCAGCTATCAGTTAAGAAATAAACAACATGATCTACTCAATTTTCAGCATTAGCATCCAAACAAATCTTCAACATATATCCAAAATAAGTTTAACATGTTTTCTAAAAGTATATCAAGTATCTTTACATAAAGGAAGACCTTTCAATTTTTCAAAAAAAAAAAATTTAACTACAGAGAGAAATACAAGAATATAATAGTTTTCTTTTCACAATGTCAAAATTATAGAGAGAGACCTCAAAAGCAAATTCTACTCATTAATTATTTTGGTCATCATTCTCAAATCAACCCCACATTTAAAAGCTTAAAAATTAAGCCAATGCAAATTTAAGCATTTATATATTCTCAAACACTACCTAGGTATTATTTAACTATTTACTACATTGAAGCAGATATTAGCTCGATTCACAAGACAATCAATTAATAATATTAAATCAGGAGTCATAACATCCCAAAAGTTTCGGCTAAAGCTGTGTCCAAGGGGTGGCCTCGTTAGTTGATGCTTGGGGCCTCCAAGGTATGTTAGAGGCATGGGCAGTTCTCTCGACCTCCAAAATTTTGGAACTTGTGCATTTTACATGTATAAATGGACGAATATTATATTTAAATATATATTTTCATCATATATGTCATAGTGTGGCCCCCAAGTTTTTTTTTAATATTCTTGTATAAGCAAAGTCATCATTATTGCAAACTCCACATAATATTTGTCCCCCCCTGATGTTTGTTGTCTAGATCCACCCCTGAAGGGAGGTCTCACGTACAAGACCTATAAATGAGCTTAATAGTAAAATCTCTTACTGTTTCTTGAATCTGGGTTTTGAGACAAGGGAAGAGAGTCATAACAAAAAAATTGAGATAAAGCTTAATTATGAACTCCAAAACCTAAATTTGATAATTGAATATATTCTTAACAGAAATGTACACAACATACAAGGATGCAGTTCATTGTGTTGAAGCCATTCATAATAATCTGGATACGTCACGCACAGGCTGCGTATAGCCTCATCCCCATACAAGGATTTACGTAAAGCTAGATAAGTCAGCATCCAACTGTTACATAAACAATGGGAGAGGGAATGTCAACGAGTGAAGGAATCTAATAGAAATACAAAACGTGAATCTCAAGATTAGAGAGCAGTGTCTAGGGATAATTTCGATTCGATTTTTGTTTGTCAAATCGACAACCAGTTCGATTTTTGTTTGCCAAATCGACAACCCAACCGATAGCCTCAATTTTTTAACAATTGGGTTCAACCGATGTTCAATAAAACAAAAAACTATTGGTTTGGTTCGACTTTTTATTTCGATTTCAATGAGAATTTGAATCATTTTTCAATTATTTGTTTCATTTTCAATACGATTTTTTGAAGGAAAAAAAAAAGCCAAAAACAGCATTTTCCATGGATAACATTAATATTTATATAGTTTTTGCTTCATATTTCACATTTTGATTCTTTCTTCCTTCAAATCTCAATACTAATATATTTTGATTTTCCTTACTATTTATACATTCGGTTGTATTCAATTTTTATATTGATTCTTTCATAAAAAAAATCGATGAGAACCAATATATTTCAGTTTTCTTGAACATCAAACCGATTGTTCCAATATTATGCTAAAAAACCCACCTAACCATTGGATCAATTCGATTCGGTTCGGTTTCATCAGTCTCTTGTTTTTTCTTTCATCTCTAATGTCAACAAGTCGCAACTAAAATCAACAAATTCAACAAATCCCTCTTTATGACATTAAAAATCTTCGGAAAACATTGTTTCAAAAAAAAAAAACTTCAGAAAACGAAGAAAACCATAAAAACAGGGCAGATTCAAGGGCAATTACTTACAGAGATTTCACTTACGGATTAATATGAAACGGAATCTTGTTCGTGCTGGATCATTCATGACATCACTCGTTATATAGAGAGATTCCATTCGAATAATGCGAATGTATAATTGAGAAATCGAATGAAACGAATAGTTCCCATTAACAAATTAGATGCGGAGTTGTCTTTTCATGCTCCGAAATTTTCAATCTCTTTCACCGTTTTGTTCTTCGATCTGGAGAATTTGAGTCTGGTGAGAAAAGGATGGAAGAAACTTCAACTTTTTTCCAGTCGGGTATTTGTCGGCTGAGCATTCAGTTCTTTGTCTTGGAATATAGCATTAAACACTATAAAAAGTAAACAATTTCTTATAGAATTTTGCCCTACAACACTCTAAAAAAGGTAGAGATTGTCTCCTGCGAGAACAATATTGAAAGGATCCGTCATCGAGTAATTTGATTGTTTAGTGGTAATATAGCTTAACACCACAATTATGTGTTCGATTGTTGAAATTAGTATTTGTCTCTCTTTTTTTTTTTTTTTGTTGATCTCTCTTGATTAAAAAAAAAAAGAACAATTTTCAATGTCGTCGAATAATAAACAAAAGGTCATAAGATCAAGAGTAATACTTACTTAAGGGTGGATAACTATTTTGACCTTAAAACTACATGTTTTTATTTTTTAAAAAAAAATTGGCTTTGATTGATTGAAAGAAAAATGTTAAAGTGAAGAGAGAAATACAAAAAAATAAAAACATGTGGTTTTAAGCGTCACCCCTAAGTAATTGCTCGAAAACGAAATACAAAAAAATAAAAATATGTGGTTTTCAAGGTGGATAAGTATTTTCAAAATACTTACCTACTCTTAAGTAAGTATTGGTTTAAGATCAATTTTTTATCTTAATAATGTTTGAACTATAAAAAGAAAAGATTGTCCACTTTTTTTTTTCTTTTATATTAATGATTATTCAAACTAATTATTTGTGTCTAGACTACTATTTTTATTTATCTTTTGAGTTCAACTATAAATAAGAAATGGAGAATTCAAATTTCATGGTCATAAAAATGTAAGGATGTCGGTCTTTGTTTATGTTTGATCTTAGTCTATAGTTAGTTACAAAAAATCAAAGTATATAATTAACATAAATTGAATTCATCTAATAGTAATTCTGATAACAAAAGCAAAACTCTAACAGCATCATGTACAACCTGTTAACCATTATATCAAAAAAAAAAAGTAAAGAAAAAAAATTATACAAAAATGATGGTGATAAAAGTGCATATAATAGTTGCATGTGTCCTTTCTATGTGTAAGAACTTGATTTCTAAAACAATTCAAAACCCAGTTCTTACTCAGTATGCATAATTCAAATACAGTTATAATAGAAACAGTTAAAACAAAACCTCTTTATTTTAATCCATAAACTATTAAATCAAAACATAACATATTATTCGAGACTCTGACAAGAGAATTATTAAAACAGTTCAAATAATGAAAACTAATGGACTCGATCCCTAACCACATGCTAAATCAAGTAATGAATGAAAGAATAAATAAATAAAATAACTACAACGGACTCCCATGATTAGTCAGCTCATCCACTAGCCATCCTAGTGCTGTTCCAAGTTACCTGGTGGAAAACCACAGAAATAAGGGTGAGTACGAAGGTACTCAGTCAGAATCCCCAACCGGAGTATAGTACGCATACAACACATCATCTAGCATCCAAGCATATAGAATAATATAAAATGCTCCTTAAGCTACGGATACTAACAACGAACAACCTAACAAAAAAATCTAATAAATTAATAACTACGCAATCCAATAAAACAATAGAGAACTCAGGGAATAGAAGATACCCAAGATCCCTAGCGGGAAAGACGCAAAAATCGAGACACGGGTTTCGGTGCTACTGCTGCTAAGTGACACGCGGATGCAGGCAGGGCTACGTGGACACGGTTGCGCGGGTGCACGAGTGCGGAGGCGCGGGTCTGCGCTGGGATGTGCGTGTGGGGCTGTACTGCGTAAGGCTAGGACGGCTGCGGCACGGACAGCGATCTGCAGCGCTGGGTCGGCATGGTAATGCGTGGGCATGGATGGGTCTGGCGTGCGCGGATCGGACCGGTGCGGCTAATCGACAGCACGATGAGGGTGAGAGGCAGCGATCGAAGGGAAGAGGAACGATGAAGGCAATGGAGAAGGAGATTGATGGATTTGCTCTGGCTTTTTTTTCACTATGGCAGAAGCGATGAAAAGGAACGACGAATGAGAAACCCCTTTTTTATAATTAATTAAAGCCTTTCTTCCAAAAATGCAAAACTAGTCTTCCTCAACCTAAAAACACATAAACATCCCAAATGAAATTACCAAAATACCCCTTAAGGTTGCAATAATAGCCCAACGAGCCACTCGAAATAACTAAAAATCGTATTTGGAGAACCGTGTCAAAAATTGGGCCGTTACACTATGTAGGGTTTGTTGTCCACCTTCCTTGATATATACTTAAAAATAAATGAATAAATAAATAATCATTTGAATAACTATGAATGAGTGAATTATACCATAATGATTATAGAATCATAAGTTATTGATTATTGAATGGTATGGTTTTAAGAAAAAGATTTAGATACTATTATTATCTAAATAACCATTATTGAGTAAGCGGACAATTTTTACTTGGAGAATCATAATTGGTAATCCAAACCTCAGTGCAAAAGTTGTGATCAAGAAATGATGTTTATTAATTCGGCTACCATTTTTATTTCACAATAAATGTGGAAATATAGGATTCAAACCTTTAAAAAGTGTCTAATATGTTCTTAATATAGATTATATCAATCAAACTAATTATTTTAGATTTGTGTTTATTGATCCGTCCATTTTAAAAAGTGTCCAATAATCACTGGTTAGATTTTAATTGTGTGTTCAGTAAATCTATAACTTTCTTTCAATATTTGATTTGCATTAACTTATGCACATCTCAATTATTATTACAAAATATAAATTTTTAATTTTATGCCTAATAAATATTTAACCATCACAAAATTAGTTAGGGTTCTATTAGACAAATTAACTTCGATCCATATCTACAGAATTAATAATTGGTATGAGTAATTTAATGTACTTAAATTTAGTGGGGGAATCCTCTTTCATGAACACAAAAGTCTCCCAATTTCTAAAATAAACTTTGGTGAAATTAGGGATGTTCATGATTCTGGTTAACTGGGATTAAGAAAATTTTTTGTACAAACCCAAAATATCAACCGATCCAATGGTATATATTAGAGCATCACAATATAACTCTTATATTTTTGGGTTGAATTTGGTTGGGTTCTCGAATTGTATTAATTTTCTCTTTAAGATTTAACTCATAGCACGTAAATATATATAAAAAATAATAATAAAGAAAAAATAGACAATACTATACTAACTTAAGGTTATCTATCTTATTAGTGCATATCTCTTAAATGTAGGTTAAGAATTTTTTTTTTAACCGATAAATCGGGGCTTCACTCCACTATATCCGAGACAACCACTTTCGTCCCTAGACCAGACACCGAGAAACATCGAAGGAATAAAGACACAAAAGGTGTCTACAAAGTTAATAATCTATCTTATTAATTAATCCTACAAACCAACTCTCTCTCTCTCTATATATATATATATTTAGTCTAGGTTGAATCGAATGAACAAAAAAAATGGATTAATTCAAGAATTGATCAAATCTAACAAAAACTATAAAAACATAATTCAATCTATATAAATTTATAACCCAACACGGAATCTTTACCATTTAGGTTAGATAATCTAAGATTGCTCAGATTGTCATATTTTTTCATGAACAATCATAGACATTAAAATTATGACTTCAAATACTCGACGAAAAAAAAAATCGTGTTAAACCACATAAAATCATGGCTTGCACGACCCAAACCCGAAACACAGTAGGTTCGGGTTGCCTATCATAAACACGGTCGGTTCAAGGCCAACCGATAATAAAAATCAGCCGGTCGAACCAAAAAGAACCAAACCGATCTTTCAATAACCAGTGGCATTTTCGTATTATTCTTGAAATCTTTGGCGACTCTTTAACAATTTTGCTCAGTCTCACTTTACTATAATCTCTGTTCGTCTCCTCCAAAATGCCCTAATTCTCTGAGTCTTCGTTTCAAGAGAATTTGTTGATATACAAAGAACGAAGCTTCGCGTTGGTCGTTATAGTTCAGTTCATCTTTCTGACGATAGTTGCTGAGGTAAAATTTGGCTTTTGAATCCGTTTTGTGATTTGTAAGACAGAGTGAAATCTGATTTCCATTGTCATGTTTTTGTATTTTTTCTTTTGGTTGATTGATAGTAGTGTTTGTGGAAATTTCCGAACTGGTTTTTGTTCTATTGTATTTGAAGTCGGTTCTGGATTGTGTACGTAGTTTTACAGCATGTTGAAAAAATGGATTTGGTTAAAATCCTATGTTTTTTGTATTTTTCTTTCGGTTTATTGTACTTTTTCTATGAATTAGAGTGTAGAGTGTATCCCTGGAAAACTGAGCTTACACCATTTAGTTGTCAAGAGGCTCATAGGATTTTAGCCTAAGCCCTTATTGATATAGTGAAGAAGTTACACATATAGCCTACCAAAACAAGAGTGTGGAAAGAAGGAGATTGGGAACGATACGAGACCGATTACATATGCGAATAAGTGGATAACTACGAAAGACAGATGATTTACATGTTCCAACATGCATAGAAATCTGAGAGGAATCTCGATAACTAAATAGAAATGAAGAGAGTGTTATCAGATGCTTGTGTGCCGATGCCACATTTGATGATGGAAGAAACCCTGATGATCTAATGTGTGTTGTGGGCTTAAGGAAGAATAAATACTCTCACCAAAGATTCGAGAGTATAAGAAAGAAGAGACGATGCTAGAGATAAAGACGCTTGAAGATGGCATCGTGCAATTCAGATTCGAGTGAAGACGCTCCAATGCTGGAAGAAATGCACCGGAAAGAAACCAATCCTCGCTCTCGTTGTAAGAAGGAAATGCGTTATAAGATGCAAAAGAAAAATGGGAAACAGAAGAGACTGAGCAATGATAGGAGCCGGTGTGTGCCATGGGAAACCATCCTTCTCGTTGTCAGAGAAGGAGGCATCTGAAGAAGAGAAAAAAATTCAAAAAAAGAGGAAACAAAGGCAAGGACAAGTTCTTGCGAGCGAGAGGGTGGCAGTGACGAATCTTGGAGGTACAGACCCTTCCTCTTCCTCAGGTTGAAAGAGGAGGAGGGAGAGGAAAAGAGCGACACCTAAAGTTTTTTTGATTGGGAGCTTTTGGAGAGAGAATTTTGTTCAAGAGAGGTTAATAGTGTGCAGACTAAGCCCATTTTGTTAGAGCCGTTAAGAGAACTTGACCTCTAGTACTCACTGCTAAGTATTAAAGCCAATCTCCAAACGAGTAGTTAATTACCCCAACTATCATTAACCCTTGCACTCTACTCCACTCCACTCTTTTCTACCAAATCCAAACACACCCTTATGGATCTTGCTATAGCCACCTTGTTTTTTCTTCTTCTTTTTTTTTTTTTCCCTTTTTTAAAGGAATATTAGATCACAATTCACTTATACTTATTGGAGTAATATTTTTAGATTAACTCTGTAATTTTTTGCTCGAGAGGTTGAATTACTTTTGATGAGTGTTATGTGCTCTGTTTCTTGCTTTTATATCAGGAATATGGAGGACGCTCAGCAAATAGAGGACACATCGTCTGGAACTGTCCCAGATAAAGCATCTAAAGAGAATCATGAAACTCGTGATGAAATGCTTTCTAGGCATAGGTAAATAGAAATTTGACACTTTGTCTTGCATTTTTTGCTTCTTTTTATGATTTTTTTTCTTAGTTCTGGCTTTTGAGTATAGCCTGTTGTTTCAATTTTCAATGTTCCCCGCCACTCGCATTTAATGTATTATTGAATTAGATGTTTTTGGTTGCTTTCAACTCCACAAAAGAGTTGGTTACTTGATATATAGATAGAGCTTGATTTTCATAAATTCTTAAAACGTTCACCAGAACTTTAAGATCTTAGTCATCTGGGGCAATGTATTACTTTTCAAGTTCCAGTCTGTATTGGATTCCTATTTCCTTCCGTTTCCTCAACTTGATTTTTATAATCTTAAAATTCTCACGAGACCTTTACGCTCTTTAAGATGTACATATTTTGCCATGTTCAATCGCCTCCGAGATAAAGCTTATAGTATAATCCATATAGTTAGTGTTTTTAAAAGTTCGATGCACTCTAAGGCGCAATAACCTACTGGGGCTTAGGTGCAAGGCGCAAAAAAAAGTGCTCAGTGTTTTTTTTTTTTGTGAGATGCACTACATATAAGAATATTCATAGAGAAGAGGTAGCATAGTTTGATTTGGAAGGTTAAATAAAAAAATACTTCAAGGGTTAACTTTTTAGGGTTGGTGAACTTTTTTTTATATATAATTAATCACATGAAGATGCACGCGTTTTACCAGAGTCTCGCCTATTCAAGACGAGGTACTCAAAGGTTCAAGGCAAGGCATTAGACTTCTCCTTGAGCCTATGCGGCTCATGAGCAAGCCTTTTAAAACACCGCATATAGCAAATGCTCTAAGATATTTATATGAGACAAACAGCTGTATCATTCATTATTCATGCCTTCGGTACAATTGATGAGTTTTACTATTGCAATTTTCTGCTTCCACTTCAACTGCATGGGGATTGTTAACATTTTTTGTCTATAGTGCTCGTAGATTTTTATGTATTGTTATTCACATAAGTTTGCAAATATTTTATATGCATGAAGGAAAGAGATATCACAGTTGCAGAACAAAGAAACTGAACTTAAAAAGGCGGCAGCTAAAGGAAGCAAAGCTGAACAAAAAACGAAGAAAAAACAGGTGGAGGAAGAGATATCTCAACTTTCTGCAAAGCTAAAAAAGAAACATGCTGAAGAACTTGCATCCTTAGGCTATGGTAACAGTAATGGAAACAAAAAAAACAATCTCGACACTCTAGTGAAGGCCATAGCTGGGGTGTCGATGGCTGCTGAATCCGAGCACTCAAAGCCAAGCAAAAGCACAAAACGAAGGGAGAAGAGGGCTCAACAAGAAGCAGAAAGAGAGAGAAGAATTGAAGAGGAGCAGAGCAACATTGTGAGTGATAAAATGCTCGAGAACGAACAATTGGAAAAGAAGCTCGGACCTCTTGGTTTGACCGTTAACGAAATCAAGCCAGATGGGCATTGCCTCTACAGAGCAGTTGAAAACCAGCTGGCCTTCGTTTTGGGAGGTTCATCTCCATACAATTTCCAAGAACTTCGCGAAATGGTAGCAGCTTACATGAGAGACCATTCAACTGATTACATGCCATTTTTTCTCTCAGACAACGTCGTAGAAGGTAATTCGAATGTTACGCTGGCTGAAAGGTTCGAAAACTACTGCAAGGAAGTTGAATCGACGGCAGCATGGGGAGGGCAGCTGGAACTTGGTGCTTTAACCCATTGCCTTAAAAAACATATCATGATATTTTCAGGATCCTTCCCTGATGTCGAAATGGGAAATGAATACAAATCGGACGCAGCTCTAAACTCCAGTATCAGGCTGTCGTACCATAAGCATGCCTTTGGACTTGGAGAGCACTACAATTCTGTGATTCCTGTATGACCAATTGGGTATAATCATGTTGCACATGAAAGGCCATTTTACTTTTGGCATTTATTCTGCAAAATCTTTTGAGCATGGGTCTGTACCTGAAGGACAAAAGGTGTGCTAAAATATATAATGTTCTTTTTGTTTCTCTCCATAGATATTTAGCTTTCCTCGCACGTCTTCGATTAGCCGAATCGAGCTCGTTTAGAACATTTCCATGTGTTTTTTTGTTGTTTTTTGTTATTCTACTCATGCATTTACTGAATTGAATGAAAATCTCCTCACTCATATTGAGTATTTCATTTTATCCAAAGAAATAGCTTGGAGTTATTAAAGTCATTTAAAAGGTTATTCTTGACAACCAACAGCTGGGTCTCTTTTCTGTAATTGTATGATCTCTCTACCTCGATATAGATTTTCGGTTGCATACTTGCATTTTTGAGCTCGACGAATTTGAGATATGAAGATTTGAACTTTTGGTAATATTGTCTGCTGTCCCAAGTGTCTTGGAATGAAACATCTTGTTTGCAAATATGGAACTGAGGAATCTGTTAATCATTGATATTATAGACTGTTGATGCTATGCAAAAAAGCTAAAGAAAACATCTCATTTCAAAACAGAGTGCAAGAAGATATGTTCAACTGTTTACCTCAAGCTCTTGGGATAAGAAAACATAAAAACTACCACGAGGTCTAGTGGTCAAAATGATTGCTTGATATTAAAGAAATCAAAAGGTCGTAGGTTCAATCCATCGTAATTGTCTACTTAAGAATTACTTTCTTACTAGTTTTTTTTACATCTAAATATGTTATAGGGTTGGACAATATATTTTGTGACAATAGTTGAGATATGCACATGTTCACTCAAATGTTTAACGATATCAAAAAAAAGAGAGAAATCATAGAGTAGGTACCACTTGGCCAACCAACAAGAGTAGTTACTCAGTGGTATTAGTATGCGCCTAATGACCAAGAAGTCGTGGGTTCGAATCCCCTCACTTTCGTTGTAATCTCAAAAAAAAAAAAAAGAGTTCTACTTGGCCCGTAGAGAGAAAGAAAGGCTACATCTCATGCAAGGAGATTCCATGCATTAATTGGGAATTTTTGTTATTCCTGATCTCATTTATTGATATTGATAACTTTTGCTGAAAGATTTGCTGACTATTTTAATTTGCCCTTTGAATGAAACAAGAGGCAATTGAAGGACAAGTCATGTCATTTCAGCAAATGTCATTTGGTAAATTCCTCCCTTGGCTGAGAAGGGTTGTTTCAATTTCATGCCAAATCTTGCTCAGGAAAAATAAAAACTTCTTTGAAATTGAATAAGCCTCAAACTCTTATCTCCAACTAAGCAGATGCCCCCAAAATAAGTTAGGACAAGCCAAGTTCGGCAATGTGAAAATGCCAAGAAAATGTAGAGACAAACAGAATAAAAGTACAAAAAATGGTGTATCATAACAAACGGAAACAACAATCAAGAAATAAAAATGCAAACAAATAACATAACGATTTACGTAGTTCACTAACGGTGTGTTAGTCACGTCCACGGATAGAGGTGAAAACTGTTTTATTAAAGAGATAAGAATACAAATGTTTGATCAAACAAGGTTAGAATTTATATAGTATACTTTCATAAATCTCTAGTACAATATATGACTCAATACATAAAAAATCTAATATTTTGACTAAGTAATTATAGGGCAACATAGTTTCGAAAGCAACCCAACATATGGCATGGCTGGTACCACTTCTGTGGTTGTGGTTCCAATATGATGAAATATGAACAAGAAATGCCAAATAAGAAGCCTGAGACAATGACAAATGGTAAATTACATTATTCATAATGGCCAAAAGAGCAGAAGAAATGACTACATAATTTCACCAATTCTCTCATACATTCTTTCATAGTTATTTTGGTCTGAGCTTTAACTGTCTATACATTTTCAGATGTTCAGAAAATTAGGTGCTTTGAGTTCCACTACTTAGCTGGTTCGAATGAGGATTCGACAGCTCAATACCTTGTACAGGTGTAAATGCTAAACTGGACATCAGCCCAAATGTAGCAACACTGCCTCCATAACATTTTTTCTTGAACTTCTTAATAACCTTGCACCAAGCTTGCTCTTAACAGCTGACACACAGCTTTCCACTCCCAACTGGACCAAGCATTCCATACCCTACCCCTAATCCATCTCCTAAAGAACTTTCTTCGGGCACCCCGAACTGCATTCGGTTTGCGAGCTTCCTCATCTCTGTTGTTGCATATCTTTCCTTCGTCTTTCTTTGTCGACGACCACATCTCTTCTCTTTCAGTTTAGAATCAGGGACTGGGAGAGGTTTCACTTGTTTTGCTGGTGGAGGTTCTTGCCACTTCTTAATTTTCTTAAGGATCTCATCTTTGAAGACTCGTCCAGTCTTTCCAGTAGGATCTTCCCTGGTGAAGTCAACTCGTGATGCAAGTGTTGCTTTTGCAGCTACGAGTCGACAAGCTCGCATCTTCAAAGGAGGAGGTGTTGATTGGACTATCTCTGTTTGCTCAATATAACCTACCCGAAATTGTGAAGTTGCTGCGGAAAATCCAACAAAGTTTTTCTTCTTCACACCAAGAAGTTGAACATTGCAAGCAGGCATCTTAGCTAAAGCGGCAAGACCGCCCGCAGTTGCCATTAGTTTTGCTGCAACCGCACTTCTGACTGCGGCCGAAAGATTTGGTGGAATTTATCCCATTCTATGTTCAACAAAATTAAGAACCATATTCTTTGCTGAATCTAAAGCAAGAACTCAATCACATGCATCAATTGTTTTCTTGAAGATTTCCTCCGAAAGTGGCTTGCCACTTGTGGTAGATGCTGTAACTGAAACAACCATAATAACAGCCAACGGTAAAAGCCCTTCCAAATCTACAAGACTCAAATCTGTTTCATTCCCAATCTTCTTAACAACTCGAGCATAATCGACCGGGTGGTGCACAAGTGATTCAAGCTCGGGAAACTTCAATCGATATCTATCACGTATAAAATTGTGAATAATAATAATTTCGTATTCGATATCCACTAACATAGCATTACACTCCGCGATCAGTTGGTACTCATGATCATCTTCCAATACGAATCCTTGATTCGCGAAATTAGACTCCTTCACTTTCTGCATTATATCAATGTATCTGTGTTTTGTGCAATTTTGTTACATTATCTAGATCATCATAATTATTATCCACTTCCATATTTTCAGCATCAACATCTTCTTCAAGTTCATCAAGATCTGCTAGAAAATAATCTGTCAAAGTAGCCATTTTCTTAGCTTTCCTACAAGTTTACAAAGCTTCCAATTTACTGAAAAAAACAGCTCGAATCCAAGATGAAATAATTTCACACTAAGAACAAGGAGAAAAAAGATCCAAAAATTTACTGAAATTTAAGGGTAGGTTTGAATCAAGGTACGTTTAAAGGGTTTATATTTATAAGATGGTAAGAAAATATTTACTTTTATGGTCAAAATCTTTTGTATTAGTATTCATATTTTCACATTTTTATTTATATAAAATATCATTTTTATAAATTCTATATTTCCCCTTGTACCGTTTCCAAAAATACTTATTTCCTTTTTCTTTTTTTTTTTTTGAAAAAACTTATTTCCTATTTTAGTGGAGGTTATTTATGGTGGTTTCCATTTTTTTTCTTCAAAACTATAAATTTTAAAATTTTAAAAAGTTACAAAAAAAATTTATTCCCTACTTTGGTGGAAGAATTTTCAAAAAATATAATCCACCCATTTTTTAATTGTGGTTAAAATTTGAAAACGTGATTTATAGACTCCGTTGAGATCGAGGATAAAATTAAAAAAGTGAATTAATTATAATAATAATAATAATAACGACTTGAAATAATGAATCGAGTTTCCTAAAAAATAAAAACACCGCTGGAATCGAGGATTAAATTAAACAAAATTCATAAATTAAAAAAAGAAAACAAAAAAAAGCGACTTTACTGGGGATCGAACCCAGAATCTCTGGTTTCGTAGACCAGCGCCTTATCCATTGGGCCATGAAGTCCTTTGATGATAGTATTATTAATAAGCTTATAATTATTTTAAATATATTAGTAAGAGTTCAATTATTACGTTACAAAAATTGAAAGCAGAAGTTTTGTTATTATTATTATTATTTTTTTTTTTTTGAGAATTTTCGTTATTATTTTTTTAAAGTAATATACCATTTTTATTTATTTATTTTATTTACAAAATATGATTGGTTGTAAAATATATTTGTATATAGTCTGGTTGTAAAATATATTTGTATATAGTCTCCATGTACAATTTCATGTTTCGTTCAGCTTCTAAAATTGTATTTATTCAATAGTTATTCAACTTTGTTAAGAATATATTTGAATTTTCAACAGTATTGTAATTCACCATTCTTAAAAATCTCACCTAAATTCATAGCAAAAATGAAGATTTATAAAATAAGATTATTTACCAATAATCTCATTCACAAATATCTTACACCATTTCTAGAATCTGTCATTTAATTTTACTTATATGTATATTAATTAATGGATGACGATGCAAATAAATCGAAATTATTGATAATAGTGATGCAATTTTAATTAAAAAGTAATATTGTAGTTCAACGTATATGGGCACCAAAAAAAAAACAAAACATCAATATATACCAAATAAACAAAAGGTCATACATTGGAATGTATTTCCTATCCCAATTGTGGTAATTCAAAAAAAATAAAAATAAATAATAATAATAATATTAAAAAAAAAAAATATATATATATATATATATATATATATATATATATAAACACAATTACTTTCAAATGAAACACAAGCATCACATGGGTTGTCAATTGTCTTACCAAGAAACAATTTAAATCCTTGACAAATACTTAGTACATCCCATAGATAAAATGTGCTCTTTTTTTGCATATTATGCCAACTTTTGTCTTTCTCATAGTCGTACCTTATTAATCATTTAATATAATATTATAATTATTACATGTACAATTCTACTTTATAAGAATTTTGTTCTTGATAAGGTGATTTACCCTAATATATTTATTTTGTTTTATGTATTTAAATTCTTTTTTCATTCAACAATAATTGAATGGTGGATGAGTTCAAATCTATGGTCATGAACATATACATATATCGATTCAAATATTGCTCTTATTGACACACTTTGTAACTATCAACCTCATATTAGACAAGATCACATTAAGTTACACTATACATTCTCACTTCACTCATCCAAACTCATTAAATTCAGAGTCATGAAACTGAATGTCGACTTCTCTTTTGAAAGGGGAACCGGTTTTCGGAACTGCTCTTCGTCCCTACAGGTAAAATGTTGTTTATCTTGAAAAGAACATTTAGCTTACTTCACTTATTGGTGAATGATTTGAATAGCTTGTTGGCAGGATGGGACTTTACAAGCTTCTGCTTCATAGAAACATGATCCTTTTCCAGGCCGATCAGCCTCATTCTCATTCGAGCAACTTCGAGTTTCAGCTCACGATTCTCTCTTTGAACCAATGCATAGTTGTCCCGAGGAGAGATGGCACCACTTCCCGCACCACTGCATTGTCATAAAGGAAATTGGCTACCATTGATCGAACCAAAAAGAACTGATTGTGGTTGTTATTCATTTCATTCATTAACCTGATTTGCTCAAAATGTAGCACTTGTATTGCCATCTGCACAGGTAGCCTTTCATTTTGTGCAACAAGGCTACATGCTTCTTGAGATAGCTTCTGACAGTCGATGGTTTTAGAAAAGTTGTTACGCTCGGACTCTTTAATGTTCGGATGAACCTGCGGAGGACGATAACGATTTTGTTTGAAAATTAATTATGCTGTGAAATTGCACAATTTTTTGGCAGAGGAAATAAATGAGAAAGATACTTACTTTGAGGAAGATATATATAGCTCTGTACAAGCCATCACTTACCACTCAAGCATGATCAGGAAGTAGTTCTACTAATGCTATGAACTTCAAAGGCATCAAATTTAGGTCAAGAGCAATTTCTGCTAAATAATTATCCAATAACTTAGAAACCTTGATAATCACACTTTATTTAGGCTAACGAACACTATCGAAATCGCACATTGTTTCACTTTCATCTCTCAATCGACTATCTTCATCATCTTCCTCATCCTCCTCATCCAAGTTTAGAAAGATGGAGAAGATTTTGTATCATACATGGTGTTATGGTTGATCCCATGTGTGATCAGAATTAAAACATCCTCAAGAATAGCTTAGTCCAATTGCAAGCCCATCTGTCTCTCCACGTCCGATCTACAAGAAGCCGAAGTTGAAGCAATGATTGCTGTTTTTAACAAGCTTGAAAGAGACGCCATTGGAACTGAGCTCTTTCGAAACTGCATCGGCAACAAACTAATGATTGTCTCCACAATCACCCTATGTTTCATTTGCAACTCCAAATCTAAGGAACTTCCCTTCACTAAATGGTGGTCCTTGACAATAAGTCCTTGAAGAAAATTATGAGCATAGTTAATTAAAATTTTGCTGATCATATCCTGTTTTAACCCCTTCGACTTCACTGCAAATAGAACCCTTTGGAAGAAATCGAGATTGAGCATAATTAGTGACTTCCCCCACAAATTCGACGACGTTTTTGGCTCAACGTTAAGAGCAGTTTTGGAGGGATAGTTATGATCCAACTTCAGTAAGCCAGAAGTCAGCTGCTCTTTGCATACATTGCTAGCAATTGCATTGATAAGTCTGCTTATCAGATTGATCTCTTATGACAAAGGTAATAAACTTTTGCAGCGGTGAAGAACAGATATCGAGTTCGATATGTTCGAAAATACCATATCCTTTAGGTACGAGTCAATTATGGTTTCCAAGTTTCTGTTTACAAACTCTTCAGTCATTTCCAAGTAACGAGAAGCACATCGCAGCATGGCGACATTTGATAATGTAATATCGGCATTAATATCGTAGCAGAATTTTGCGGTTAGCTTGAATGTCTCAAGTCCACCAGGAATAGTAGAGAGTATAACCTTAGAGGTTTTTTTAATCTTTTGCTTCCAACAATAATTTTCTTATCTTTCCACTAAGAGAAATTAAAGAAAACTGCATAATAATGGCAATTGTAAGAGTGGATCTTCAAGTTCAGTCACTCATTTCCTTCAACTTATACAAAGCACAATAATAGTGTTGAGATATAATTCTCCAATTAGTGTCAATAAACACTTTGAATTAAAAAGTTCCTTAAAGCTTGGAGTAAAACATATTATCTAGTTGAAAATCAATTAAATTACAAAATTAATTGAGACCCTCGTAATCATAAAATAAGGAGGCAAGTATTCTCTATTTGGAGTACTAAATTTGCACTTTTTAACAATAATTTGGCGGATACTTGAATCTCTAATCCAGACAAGGGATACGGTATCCAACGTACCAAACAGAGCTTCTAGTTCAGCTTCCTGCTAATTTCACTTCCAAACACCACACAAAACCACTTCATCACTCTATCCTCATCTTCTTCCTTCTGTTCTGCTCTGCATTTCAGAAACAGCGATGAATTTCTTCACTCCGACCGCCGCAACTCGGACGATTCCGGCATGTTTTCTTCTTCCGCCACGATACAGCGACTTCTCAAGAAGATGCTCTCTCGAGCTTCAACGTTTTGCACCTCCGTTTAGAGCTTCGACTCTCGTTTGCATGGCGGTTCGTACAATTTCCGATCAATAAATGTTGATTGATTACCGGAACGTTTTGTTTTCGAGAAAGAACATGTCATATTATTGTTTGGATTGACTTTAATTGAATTTGAGTTTCTTTATGCTTTGAGTTCATTACGTTTTCTTTTGCAGAAGTTATTGGAAATGAATTTGTGGTAAAACGGACCTGGATGAGACTTGTGGTTGGTGATGTTTGTGTTTTGTTTGTTTCAGGAACCTTATTTGATCGTGAAGCTGGAATCGGCTGAGAAAACGTGGAAAGAATTATCGGTACTTACTGATTTATGGTTGTATAACATTTTAATTTGTTGGAGGTGCTCGCGTCAATTGTTGGCTTGAATTGGACTTGAAATTTATAGTTTAAAATGCAATTATTCGTTAACTTTGGCTCAAAGTTTTGGTAGTATGGTTCAATCATGATTGAACTTCGTTTTCTCCTGAGTGATAATCAATGGAATGGAAGAAGCAGCTAAGATATGTTTTCCAAAACTCGAGCTCTTAGAGTTAGAACTATCATGTTTAATTTAATGATGAAGTTTTGTTTCTAGAAGATTTCAGTACACAACAATTATGGATTGGCCTAAAGAGGGTATTGGGATCTAAGAGATTATGGGTTTAATCCATGGTGGCCACCTACTTAGAAATTAAATTTCTTATGAATTCCTCGCCAACCAAATGTTGTAGGGTCAAGCAGTTTGTCGCGTGAAAATAGTTGATATGCGCGTAAGCTGACATGAACACTTAGGGGGTGTTTGCTCGGAGGATTTAGCTTGAGGAATTATATTAAAGAGTTATTTTGAGTAGTTAAAAATTGAGAGTTGTAGCTAAAACTCGTTTGGATGTAGTTTTTGTGTAGAGTTAGAGTCAAAACTTTGTTTGGATGTAGATTTAAAATGAGTAGTTATTTTAAGTAGTTAAAAAATGAATGATTAAAAATGAGTTATTTTGATTGATTTGAAATGAATGATTAGAAATGAGTGGTTAGAAATGATTGAGTAGTTATAAATGAATGATTAGAAATGAATGGTTAGAAATGAATAGTTAAAAATGAGGAGTTATTTTTAAAAGTAAAAAGGAGGAGTTAGTAAAATTCGTTTGGATGTAGGTTTTCGAGGAGGAGTTAATAAATCTTTCATCTAAATCCTCCTTAAATATGGCAAACAAACACCCCCTTACGGATAAAAAAAAAAGAAAAAAAAAATATGTCAGTCCGCATAATTTGCTGTTAAATTAATTTGTGTGAATAGTGAACTCTGTCTTGTTTCTGCAGTGAACTTTTAAATTTTAAAATCAGTTAAATGCTTAACAAAGAAGAGCTACTTTTAGAGTACAAAATAACTGAAGAAGAGGTAGAAGAATGTCCTCACTAGAGACATTGTCTATGTGCCTGATATTGAAATGACCGTATGGAAAAAACTAAGAAATGTATTTTAGAGTTGGCTATGATAAACTAATCATTTCTAGTTTTTCTACTGCATTTGGGATTTGGATTGGAAATTCTTAGTTATCACAACTACTTTTTAACCACCGCCTTTCTTCGGAAATATGAACCTTGGTGTCTGGAATCTCTATATTAATCATAAACCTAATGAATTGGTTATGCATAAAATCTAGGTGTATTATTTGTAATCCAGTTTCTCCCCTTGCATTCTCTAGAGCCGCATATAAAAATTGTGTTTGCATCCTTGGTATATTATCCGATTATGCTCTCATTTGGTTATACTTTTATTTTTTTTCCCCCTCCAGAATTATAGTTGATATTCTTATTTAGGTCAAGCTGGCTGATCCAGATATTGTCTCGAACCCCACAGAGTATCAAAAATTTGCCCAATCAATGTCAGAGCTCGACGAGGTATAGCAAGTTCATCTGCCTTTAATACAATGATTTATATGGAACAGTTAGAAGAGCCTCTTTTTTCTTTTTTCTTTTTCTTTTCTTCCCAATCATTTCCTTTCAACACTGACATCACACTATTCCTCTGTGGGATGGCCGGAACAGGTGGTATCAACTTTCAGAGAATTCAAGGAATGTGAGAAGCAGTTGGAGGAGACGAAAGGTTGACTTAAGTCATAAGTACTTTAAAAAAATTCACGACTTAAAACTTTTGAATTTGGCTTAGTTTCTTCTTCTTTATCGTGATTCCATGTCAGCTTTAGCAAAAGAGAGTGCGAATGACGAGGATATGGCGGAGATGATCGCTTCAGAAATCAGTTCCTTATCCAGTCAACTCAAAGATTTTGAGGAGAAGTTTAAGGTGATTTTAGTGCATAAGCTTGATTATTATATGTGTGTGTATATTTTGGATAAGAAGCGAGCTTTTTTTAACATTAATCTGCATTTAAATCTCTTTCTCGTTGTCGTTTTGTTCCCCGTTTGGATTGGAGTTGAGATCCTTATTTTCAATCCTTCATAGTTCATGGTTCTGAATTTTCATTTTCTACTTTTCTATGAGTATCTGTACAGATACATTTTAAAATTGTTTTATTTCTTTAGTGATTTTCGTTAATACTTGATATTTTCTCTTCTTGTTAAAGTTGGTAGAATTATTTAATTCCTGAAACAAATAAGTAGTGACATTATAGCTTGGTTTTTTTACTGATGGTCAGATTTTTACAAGCAAATCACGTGCTTCGCTTGTCATTCGTATGGTTTGATTGTTTTCTTAAGTTGGGGACTTAAAGTTATTTTCTGATATCGTACAAGTTGCATCTTACATTTCTCTGAATCGAATCTGAAGAAATTATGCCACAATTTTCTTTATCAGGTGATGTTGCTTCCATCTGATCCTCTAGATGCAAGAAATATTATGCTTGAAGGTCAACTTCCCCAGTTTCTTCTGAAATTTTATGAATTTTCTTTATATAGTCCATCGTGCAACACATGATATACTTATAGAACAATTAGAACTCTGCTTATGTTTATGCATTTGGTTTATTCCAATTAAAAATTGTGATTTTCTTCGTATGCAGTCCGAGCAGGTACTGGTGGCGATGAAGCTGGAATCTGGGCTGGTGATCTTGTAGGTACATGCTTCTTTTATCCTTAAAGAACTACGGATAAATTGTGCACATATTCTAGCAGAACATGAGAAATCTTGGTTATAAAGTAAAATCACTAATTCATAAGAAATGTTATGCCAAATAAGCACATTCTTTGAGTGGATCTATGCTCCAATATTCTCCAAACTAACTTTTTGGCTCTTTTTAAGTGTATCTAATAAGTATAGATAGGTTAGCAAACTTACATGCTCTTAAGTTTCTTTCATATACGTTCTTGTACTGCTTTTATTTTACACTCCCCTTATCCTATGTATTTGATAGATTTGGGTCTTAGACTAATAGACAATATTATAGGAGTATGTTAGCAATTAGTTGGGGGAGTTAGTTAGAGGTTTATGGTTATAAATAGAAGGAGGGAATTGAGAGAGGCATCTAAATGTATGGGAATTATTTAGGGCTTGGATTGGCTTGTCCAAGAGGGAGGTTCTAGGTGCCTTTCACCTAGGGTTATATTGTAGTTCCGTTTTCTTGACATCTTAATACAATTCAGTAGTTTGGTTCTTATCTGTATTTTTCTTTAGTATCATTTCTTCTCCTCTCATCTTTTCCAATTATATAACAGGTCCGTATGTATCAAAAATACAGCGAGAGGAACTCTTGGAAGTTTTCTCCCATTTCAAGTTCTGAGGTATATACTTCTGAACGTCCCAGAAGAGCCAAACATCGTAATGCTTTCTGTTATGTGTAAAAGAACTTATACAGTTCACCTTTCAGGCTGAAAAAGGTGGATTCAAAACTTTTGTGTTAGAAATCAAAGGAAAACGTGTCTACAGTAAATTAAAATATGAGTCTGGTGTTCACCGAGTTCAACGTGTTCCTCAAACAGAAACTCAAGGCCGTGTGCATACCTCTACTGCTACAGTAGCCATCATGCCAGAGGTAAGCTAGTTCATGAACTTGCTGTTAATTTTGAAACAAATTTGTCTGATTCTTGTAAAAAACGAATTGCATGCCTCAATCAGACTAATGTCTAGACTAACATTACGTGAATTTGTTAGTTTTTCTTGGAAAATTGACTAATGTTAGTTCTTGGAATTTCCTTCTTTTCGCCCTTCCCTTTATAGGTTTCTGTCTATTTCTCATGCTCTGTTATTATCAGGATAGTCGTCAAGATTTTTAGCTTTTGTATAATGTGGAAAAGTTTTATATGTGGGATTACAAATCATAATGTTCTGTTCTGACATATCACACTAGTACCTTGACATGAAGATCTGAGCACATAACTCTGTATTTTTATCCTTTATATTTATTTAGTTATCTTTCTCTGTAGGGGTACTTGTGATTTTTCTTTTTTGAAAAGAGTAACTTCATTAACCAATTACAAACCAATACATCCTAAAATCCCATATTAAGGGACCACATACCGATCTGACTCCACAAGTCAAAGCGTGATCGCTTAAATTGAGAGAACCAACCGTAAAACCAAGGGTATTTGAAAAATCGGGCTTCCGGGCCATGGTCTTAACCAGCATGGAGAAACAGGGCTCCACTTGGACAGACCTAAAACCTATCATGGCCCCCTAACATGGGATTTTTTCAATAGTTTTTGGGGTACTTATGATTTTTATGATAACTTCTCTAAATTTGACTTTGTTGTCCTCTGCATTCACATCTTTGATCAGCTATACTTTATATTGATTGGTTGAGCATATTTCAAACTTGCATGTAGGCAGATGAAGTTGAGGTAGTGATTGATCCAAAAGACATTGAACTATCAACTGCAAGATCTGGGGGTGCAGGAGGTACAAAACTACTCAATTGATTCAAATATTACTTTCAGTTGCTTTCTGTATCTTTTCTCATAAAACCAAGAAAAGTGGTTGAGTAACTTTTTATTTTTTGTTCTCAATGATTATGCAGGGCAGAATGTGAACAAGGTGGAGACAGCAATTGATCTTATCCACAAGCCAACAGGAATCCGCATTTTTTGCACTGAAGAAAGGACTCAACTTCAGAACAAGAATCGAGCTTTTCAATTGCTGCGAGCCAAACTGTGAGCATCCATTGCTTCATAAACGTTTTCCTTTGCATCATATACCTTACGCACACTTTATTCATATAATTCCTATATTTTTCTGGAAACAAATAATTGAAGTATCTTTGTTTCCATTTCAATGTACCGAGGGAATTTGGCCGGTCATTGGTATGGGTAAAAAAATTCGACATTGAACAGTTGGAATATCATTCTTCAGTCTTCACCGCCCTTATTCCTACTGGGGCACTAAAATACAGAACGGATTTATTTATCTTGGAGATACAGAGAACAGAATATCGATCAAGTGGGGCTAAAGTTTTAAAAGAGTTTATATAGTGCACTCTCATAAAATCCTAAGAACGTGACCCAAAAATACATAAAAACCCAAGCACGAAAACGTAAACCCAATTACATATTTCGTCTAGAGTTTAAGAGATATCCCCGCTCGTTGACTGGGTAGCGAGACCCCGACTAAGTAATTGTGGGCATCATTACTTCAGGCATATCTCAACATTAGTTTTTATGCCCTGCCCCAACTGACGATCAGCTTCACGGGTACCTATACCTTAATCTTCACCGACTTTCATCCCTAGTCATTGGTTCCATAGCCTGCATATTTAATCTCTCTCCAGTTATCTTTCAAAAAGAAAATAACGTTTTTCTAATATATATTATTTCATAACCAACAAGAGCTAGGTATGAGCTAAGTATGAGTTATCTTGGCTCAGACAGTCACATATACAAATATATATAAGTATGATGTATAACTTAGTAACAAAGAGATTGCGGGTTTAAATCTCCTCATTCCAAATGTCCCTAAAGGGTGACACAGTGGTTGAAGACTTGAGTTTTGAAGGTACGCTTCCTTCAATGTTCCAGGTTCGAGACTCACCTGTGACATTACTCCTTCGATGTCTCCTAATGTCTGGCCTAGGGACGGACGTGGTTACCCTTGTTTGAAAAAAAAAAATCTCCTCATTCCAAATGTTCTTGAATATAAAAAAAATAATAACAAATAAATGAACTTGCCTTTCATAGTAGATAGGGTGATAATTTGCTGGATTCATTCATGAATTTAACCCCCTCTCCCCTTTCAGTTATGAGATCAAATTGAGGGAACAGCAGGAGATGATCAGGAATCAACGAAAATCACAGGTAATTATTAGTTTTTCTTTTTTCTTTCTAATTCTCGTTTTCTATCCATCTTTATCAAAAAACAGGCCTCTCCAAAACAAAGTCATTGTTTTTTTTATTTAATTTACAACAAAATACGAGTGTAATTCTAAAACTGAAAGCAAGCAATTGACATTAATGCAAGACTATAGTACAAGCAGACGGTTATACTCACAAAACAATCTGAGTATTTGTCCTCTTCTCTATCTCCTCACATACATGGCAAAATTGGTTGTCCAAGTATTCGAATGATAAAACTTTATGCATACCTTTGTTTTTTTGTAAACAAGGGTAACCACGCCCGTCCCTAGGCCAGTTTATGCCTACCGTTGTTAAGGGTTGTTGCAAATTGAATATCTGTTAATAATTTCTCAGAGTAATTTGATTAGGCAATTGATTTCTTTTCATTGGTGCAATCCCTCATTCTAAAAGTTACTGTTGCAGGTTGGTACAGGCGCCCGTGCTGAGAAAATACGGACTTACAATTACAAGGTATGCTATTAGTTTTGTTTCTGACTTGAAAAATAAATACAGCTACATAATGTAAGCTGTCCATAGGGTATTACAAAGATGTTGAAGACCAAAAAATATTTCAAAAAGATAAATTAGTGCATAGACACGGAAAGAAATGACCTTGAATATCATTTCGCACTAGAACTGATAAAAAAAAAAAAAAAAAAAAAAAAGGGATACTTGATTACTAGTAGATGGTATTGGGAGCCCTTTTTAAGTATTTTTTAAATAATTAAAATCTAGAAGCACTTTTTTAGTTCAAGAATATGGATAGGAGGATTCGAACTCATGAACAAGATCATAAGTATAGTATATATACCCGATCGATTGTGCTATTTTCTTGCTCTGGTGGGCCCCAACACTTTTTAATCTTAGTACTTCTACTCTAAAAATATTTATTTTAGGAGATTTTGTATGTATAATAAAAAAAGAGCAAAGTAGTTTCATCTATAGTATAAAATCAAAACTAATTCATTTGTAGCAGGAAATTCAAATTGAGTTCTATCACTCATAAAATTCAATCATTGGTTGAATTCTATCACTAATTGAATTCTATCACTGTCATTGGTTGAGTTCTATCACTAATAGAAAATCATGTGCTATAAATTAATTATTTTAGAAATTGTGCTAGTAAATTCTCTTTTTTTACGCAAGTTTTAATCATTCATAAAAAAAATACTAGGGCCTTAACCATAAAGTATCAACTTGTTATGAACCTTGTTCAAAAGGATTCATGGTCAACAATCAAATATGATAGGATAAGATGGTTGTTACGTGAGAATAGTTGAAATGTACACAAGCTAACTCGAATATTCACGGACATAGAAAAAGAAAACTTCATACAAAAAGGTTTTAAACACTGATTATGTGAAAGACTCATAAATGGACACGAGAAACTTCTAAAACTCAACTTGACAAACTATCATTTCCAGTCTCTAGCTCAAGCTAGAAATGAAGCAGCATATCATAATTCATAGAAATTGCTGATAATAGACTGATGATTTCCATAGAAGTAATTAATTTTTGTATTTTCCTCATATTAGGATAATAGGGTTACCGACCACCGGTTGAAGATGAACTTCGAGCTCACATCCTTTCTCGAGGGTGATATAGAGAATGCAGTTCAGGTTGTATTCTCCTTTCATATTTTTCCCATTTCAATTATCATTTGAATGGAAAGCTAAAGAATAAATTAATTATAACCTTGCATTCTTTTTCAATCAAGGCATGTGTTTCCATGGAACAAAAAGAACTTCTAGAAGAACTGGCTCAGTCTGCTGCATAACACATATCTCTTCAAGAACCATATGAAATGCTCTATGAGGTTAGGTAAAAAAATCATTCACCATTATTCATGCTTTTTTTTTTTTTTTTTTTTCTGTAAATGGTTCTACTATGTATGATTATACTATACGTGAGATGATACCAGTTAGAGTTGGTTTTTTGGTGCCAGTGGTTTAGAAATAGAGGGAGAAAAGAAAATTAACCCACCCAGCTAGAATTAGATTATGATGTTAGTGTAACTTTATGAAATTAATTACATGTTGATTACAGATTACTATTATTGTGATTATTGTCGAATCATTTTACATGGTCTTGGTTGGGGATTGTCGTAGAATATTATGTGGTTTGGTTTTTTTTTTTTATTCAATGGGGGATTGAATTCGTAACTTCTTAGTTACTAGGTCTAAGGGGTGATTTCAGTTCAGTTTTTATCGGTTTTGTGTCAAACCAACAACCGAACTGATAAACTTTATTTTTTAACAATTGAGTCCAAATCGATGTCCAAAAGGAAAAAACTGTTGGTTTGATTTTCATTTGGTTTTGCTTCAATATTAATTCAATTTTCGATTTTGATTTCTATGAGAATTGTTTTTTTTTTTTTTGAATTTTTTGCGTGGTATTCAATTCTATTTTCGGAATTTCTTTTTACTAGCCAAAAGCACAATATTTATAGTGCATTTACTTCATATTGCACACCTAAATTGGATCTTCCATCAAATCTCAATACCCTTTAATATTTAGACATTCGGTTCGATTCGATATTTTTTTTATTGAAAAACTAATATAAAAATTGTTCCAAAAATATATATGAAAAAAAATCGACTGATCCATTGAATCGGTTCGGTTTTGATGGCTTTTGGTTTTTTCTTTTGCCTTTTTTAGGTTATACATCATGTTCTTGTTGGCTTAGAGGTTTGGTTGATCCTTGGTCTAGATTGGGCGAACATGTAATGGGATGTTGGATTTTAGATTGAGGTGTTAAGGTCTTGAGAGAAGATAAGTCCAGCAGCATAGCTCCATCAAGATTGTGTGCAACTAAGCTCTGTTGTGAATCTTTGATTGTTTTACATAGTTGGGGTCAAAGAACTTGGATGATAAAGTATAAGTTTTGGCTGGAGTCAAAATAGGGTATGTGAATATTAAAAATTTGTCCCTAATCTATTAAATCTATTTTAGCCAACAAGAGCAATGATTCAACGGCTTTAGTATACACCCAATGACCAAGAGACATGAGTTCGAATCTCCCTATCCTCAATTGTTGTAACTCAAAAAAAAAAAAAAAAAAATCTAAAATCAATTTTAAAATTGACTTAATTTAGTTTATACAAAATCGAAATTTCAGTTTTTGTTAAACAAAATTGAAAATTAATTCAGTAAAGGACATGGAATGGAAAGATTTAGAGATATACATTTTTCAAAATTTAGTGATCTATTAGATATAAACACCATGACATAAAATTATATTAATGATATTAATAGCATAACTCAAAAGTCTCAAAAATAATATAATTAGCTTTTTCAAGCGCTTTAGATTTATGAGTTAATCTTTAGATTAAATTCTACCATGTTTACAATAATGGAGTTAACTTTTTCTTCAGTTTACAACATGAATTATGGTCGAGTAAAGATCACTATGATAGAATTCTATCAGTGATAGAATTTAATTAGTGATAGAATCAAACTTGATAGAACTAAAATTACTTTGACTTTAAATCAAGCATACTTTAGAGGTTTCAATGTCATAAGTTTTTTTTTTTTTTTTCTCACAATTTCATTTGTAAGCTTTTTTAATTTTAAATTAAAAATCAAGATTATAGGTAATAGAGATTATAAGTTTCTGGTATATTTTTTATATATATATCTTTAACTGTTTGGGTAAGATTGTGCGCAAACTAATATCATGAAATATATTATCATTTGATGTTACGATATTTAGATTGAGAACAGCTTAAAACTCAACTCCAAACTTGTCTTTCTCTGGTATTTGCTTTAACCTTTGTTTTCAAGTACAACATTATGCCAAACTTTGAGCAAAATGCAATAAAAGAAATTTTCAAGTTGGCGTTTACCAAAATCCTATTTGAAGTAAGTTGATAATATGGAATCTTTATTATTATTATTTTTAGAGAGAGAGAATATGGAATCTTTGATGAGAAGTGATATGAATATTCTTATTCTAAATATTGTTGTTCAACTAAAAAAGAACAAAAAGATTTTTTAAGGATTAAAAAAAAAATTTAGGGTAAAATACCATTTTAGTCCTTAAACTATCATGTAAATTCTATTTTGATCCTTGAACTTTCAAAAGTTCAATTTTAGTCTCTAAACTATCATTTTATTTCATTTTAGTCCCTAAAAATTTTAAATATCCAATTTTAGTCTTTGAACTATTTAAAAATTTTAAAAATAGTCCTTAAATTAAAAATAAAACTTCACTCTAATTAAAATGGATGATGTGGCAAAAAATAATAATAATAATAATTCAAAAACTAAAATTGAACTGAAAGTTCAAAAATTATTTTAGTCAAAAATTGGAAAAGGTTTGGGTGCAGCCATGACTGCACCTTCTAGATAACCAGAAAAAAAAAAAAAAATTGTGACTCTGAGAATGTCACATCAGCAAGTGCAGCATGGCTGCACCCAAACCTGTCCATCCAGATATAAAGGTTCACCCTCTCGGAAAAAGGAATGCAAGAATGAAGAAAACGGAGCCAAGTTACGACATGTCGACATGAAAAAATCCAAAAATTAAAAAAAAAAAAATAATAATAATAAAGATAATTGTTCAACCGACGTGTAGAATAGCAGAATCATCATCTTCATCTTCTTCCTCAATCCAATAAAATCCTCTTTCCACATGTTTCAGATCCAGACCTTCAATGGCGGCCTCCAGTTCAAATTATTCAACCTCTCCACTCCGCTCCGCAAAACCCCAACCATTCTCAAACCAATCTCCTCAAAATTCTCAGCAGAACACCACTCCTTCACCATTTACTACCTCATAGAAACCTGCAAATTACCGCCGGAAACCGCCATTGCAACGTCGGAGAAGATCCAGCTCCGCAGCCGCGAAAAGCCAGACGCCGTGATAGCGCTGCTCAAGAGCCACGGCTTCTCGGCATCGCAAGTCTCAAAACTCATCCCTAAACATCCGTCTCTCCTCCACTCCAACGCCGACGCCACAATCCTCCCTAAACTCGAATTCTTCTACTCCATCGGCATCTCCAAGCCCGATCTCGCCAGATCCCTAACCCTAGATCCAACGGTTCTCAACCGAAGCTTGGAGAATCAAATCCTGCCGTATTACAGGTACAGCCTCGGCTCGGGTTCATTTTCAATTATATGCTAAAATATAGCTTAAAAAAGTTAGAGTTTAGAGTTTAGCTTTTATGGGTTCAAAAATTTGAGTTTAATTTTATGTAATTTATTCTAATAAAATAATTATAAATTTAATTAAATTTAAAAATATTTGTATAAAAATATGATATTATTAATAATTTTCATTATACAGTATTGTTGTATTATTAATATAATAGTACAGTATTGTAAATCAATATAATACTTTATATTAATAATATTATATAATTATAATTGTTTTTTTTTTTTTTTGCATAAATATTTTTTCAATTTGGCATATTCTTTAAAAAAAGAAACTCCTTATTTTTTGGTAGTTTAAAGAAATATAGAATTTAGTTGTTATGGTTTTAAAAACTATCATTTAATCTTGGTGGTTTGATAAAACTTAAAAAATTGTTGTAGTTTTAGTTAAGTATTTTAAAGTTAGTTATA
The DNA here is from genome assembly GCA_037833695.1 of Sechiopsis laciniata. NCBI lineage: Eukaryota > Viridiplantae > Streptophyta > Magnoliopsida > Cucurbitales > Cucurbitaceae > Sechiopsis > Sechiopsis laciniata. The sequence goes on along the minus strand of JBBMKA010000002.1, from coordinate 2,724,181 downwards.
TATTGATGAAATTATGATTTTTTTTTTTTTTTTTTTGAGAAACGATGAAATTATAAGTTAAGTTACTGATATAACAAAAAAATATTTATAGTATATTCATCAATAATGAGCTTCCAATTTACTTCTCAAAAAATAATAATAATAATAATGAGCTTCCAATATGTCAATGATTATGTACATGACTATATTTTAGATTTTATGCAATTATAAAGACTAAATTATAATTTTTAAAACTAATATTGAATTTTATATTTTTTCAAACCATAAATATTAAACTCTTATTTAGAATACGATAAATATTATATATATATATATATATATATATATATTTTGATAAAAATAGATACTATATTTTAGATTTTATACGATTGTAAAGACTAAATTATAAATTTCAAAACTTAGCTACTAAATTTATATTTTTTCAAACAATAGGTACTAGAAACTAAATTTTAGTGTGAGTATGATAAAGAGTCTATTTTAGATTTTATATAATTATAAGAATTAAAATACAACTTTTGAACCGGATCCTAAATTTTATATTTTTTAAATTATAAGTATTAAATTTTATATTTTTAAATCATATAAACTAAATTCTCTTTTTTTTTTTTAAGTATAGAACTAAATTTATATTTTACCTAATTTTGTTTTGAACAAAATGTACCTCTCTGATTACAGATTCTTGAAGAGTATTCTCAAATCCGACGCCAAAATCGCCACGGCGTTGAAGCGCACCTCATGGATCTTCCTCTCCAAGAATCTAATCCCGAACATCGCCGTGTTGCAAGATCAAGGCGTGCCGCAACGTTCAATCGCGTTGCTGCTAACGCAATTTCCAGAAACTCTGTTGCAAAAACTCAACCGATTTGAAGAAGTCGTAGCGGAAATCAAGCAAATCGGCTTCGATCCAACGAAATCGACGTTTGTGTTAGCGATGCACGCGATCTCCGGCGACGGAAACAGATCGCTGTGGAATCGATGCTACGATGTGTACAGACGGTGGGGATGGACGAAGGAGGAGATTGTGACGGCGTTTAAAAAGCATCCGCACTGTATGATCTTGTCGGAGGCGAAGATCTCGAAGGAGATGGAGTTTTTCTCGGCGGAGATGGAGCTGTTGCCGGCGGCGATTGCGAAGAATCCGGTGATTCTGCTGTACAGTTTTGAGAAGAGGATTGTTCCGAGGTGTTGTGTGATCAGAGCTCTGTGGAAGAAAGGATTGGTGAAGAGAGATTTGAGCTTGACGACGGTGCTGTTGCCGGCGGAGAACAGATTTTTGCAGATTTTTGTGAACAGATTTGTTGAGGAAGTTCCTGAGTTGATGAATCTGTATCTTCGGAAGGTTGATCTTGATGAAGTTTTGGATTCAATTTTGTAGCTGAATTTTTTAGAGAGAATTGATGAGATTTTTTTGGTGCTTTTTGATTTGTTTTTTTTTTTTGTGCTTGTTTTCTGGTTTTATTATTGTGTTTAAATTTAAAATGTCTTTTTTGTTTTAGGAAACTTGCTAGATTTGATTAATCTAGAAAATAATTTTAAATATAATTAATTTTTTAAAAATTAACAAATATAATACATGATTTTATATTTATGAGTATTTATGATATTATATTACAGTGTATTAATAATTATAAATATAATTACTTTAAATTTATTTATATTTGTAATTATTTTGTAAAAATATGTAAAAAAAAAAATTTATGTTACCCAATGATATCACATCAACCTAGGCTCTCTACTTTATCTTCATGAGTAGAGAAGTTTTTTTTTTAAAAAAAAAAAATTAGTACTACAACAATATTTGGAGGGAGAGAATAAATAAAATTACTTTACAATATTTAAATATCAAGAAAATCGGTAGAAAATTAATTCTTAGGTAGGTGGTTACTATAGATTGAACTCATTATTTTATGCATTTTAAAGTCCTCTTTGATAACTAGGTCATTTCATAGTGGTTGATTGTTTTTAGTTCTTGATTCTTTTGCTTCTTTTCTCTCTAGGTTGCTTTTATTGTTCTTCTTGGTGCTTGTTTTTCTGGTTTTGTTGTTGTGTTTGAAATATTTATATTTTTTTTTTAGTACCACAACAATATTTAGAGGTGATAATGCATATCAATTAGATATTTTGATAAAATATAAATAAAAAAAATAATAATAATTATCTTCATATGGTACAATTCTAATCCTTTTATATCAAATGGGATGATGACCTTATAGTTTCATTGTTTGGTGATAATGCACTTCAACATTATGGTCACGGATTTGATTTTGAGAATCAATATTTAACTCTCATTGGTTTAAGAGTGGTAGTTCCTTCTTTGTAGGATTTGTTGTCTCTCTCCTCCAACTTGTACTAAAAAAAAATCTAATCTTTTTATTTTTCAATTTAAAAATGATCTTTATTACAAATTTGAAATTGATTTAAATTAAAATTGATTTGATAATATTAATAATTTAATCAATTTCATTAAAATTGACTTGATAATATTAATAGTTTAATACAAAGTATTAATAATAATAATAAATAAATGAATATATATTGTTACCATGAGTAAGGGGGAGGGGAAGAAGAGAAGGGAAACAATTTACTCCAACGTGTCATTTCAAAGCTTCATTCTAAACCTCTCATTTCAACCTCGCATTCCAATCTCACATTCAAACTCTTCATTCCAACCACTCTTCCAAACATATTCATTTTGAAATAATTGTTGTAGGCATAAAAAAACAAAGTTATAGAGAGATGCAATTCTCTCATTCTCTCTTGTTTAGAGAGAGGTTCTTTGATGGGCTTCAAAATGTTTTATTTGAAGAACCATCGGTGAGGGTCCTTAGGGCACCCATGTATGCATTCTCTAAGCTTCGTCTTGCCCTCTCTAGAGAATGGGTTATGGGCGTTTGTAGGCTTGAAGGCAACCAATGTTGATAGAACTCTTTTTGAGTTGTTTGAGGAGCATTGTGGAGCTCATGATTCAGAGCTCGTTCAAAGGTGATTGGAGGTTAGAAAGATGAAGGTTCCTCCATTTCAGGTAAGTCCTCTCATCTTTGGAGGAAAGTGTCTCTCCCGATGGATAAGGTGGGATTTTCCTGAACGAAAAATGATTTTCTTTGTGCAAGTCAATTTGATCGACCTGATTCGTTTTGTAGTCCAAATCATTGGTTTCTCCAACTTGATTCGGTTTTCAACCTGAATTGGGAGCTCGATTGAACCATCTATCTCTTCGTTCCATTTGTTCAGGCCTTCTCCTTCTACTCATAGAGTTATGTTCTTCAATTTCATGTTTCTTTCCTTAAATTTAGAGTAGAATAGTTTTGGTTGGTGGTTATTGTTTTGCTTAGGGTCTGGACTAGTTGACAAAGGTGGGTTTGAGATCGGAAAGAAGTCTGTTTCGAGAAAGAGGAAATGAAGTTTCTGTTTGAGAATTAACCTTTTTTCGAATTCTTTGGCGGGGTCCTATTCTTCCATCATTGAGATGGACGCGCGTCTTGTGGTTGAGAATTGGATAGCTTGTTGATCTTTCTAAGTGGAATATCGATACTCCATAGATGTCAGCACATTGGTTTGAAAGGATTATCTTTTATGTTTGACTGCTTTTGAATTTGGTCCTACCTATCAGTGTGTATTAGAGGATATGAGGTCAAAACCAATTGACAATAAAGAGAGTAACTCATATGTCTTTTAAATATGTTGAAGAATCTCCATCTTCCAATGTGGGACCGTTACCACAAGGTAAGTATTTCCAACTCACACTTCAACTTAGGGGTGATAATGAAAACCAAAAATCGACAAAATCGAACCGAACCAAATCGATCCATTGGATTGGTTCGTATTTTTCGCATAATATTAGACATATTGATTTTTATTTAGAGAAAACCGAAAGTTATTAAATCGGATCCATTTTTATTTGTAAAACCCAATAAAAATCGAACCGAACCAATATTGATGTATTTACTTGAAAATATGAATTGGAAGTAAAATAGCAAGTAAAATAGTAAAAAAGAATTAAACCGTAGGGAACCGAATCGAAGAAAATCGAGCCAGTGATTTTATCATTTATCGAACATTGGTTCAGTTCCTCTTTCTGTGAAATCAATTAGATCGAATTGGTTATCGATTTGACTTAAAACCGAACTAATATCACCCCTAGGGGCCACAAATGTGTTCTTAGTCAAAAAGATGGGTGGCGGTTGGATTTAAGGGACAAGTGGGAACCCCATTTTATATAGACCCAGGTGCACTCGCACAATTTGATAAGGCAACTGCTGCTCAGACGAGCCAGCCAACTCCATATGCTCTTGATCAAACCCAGACTCATAGGCCTTTAATTAATTATGTTAGCCCACTCGAAATCCTTCATTTAACACTTGAATTCCCCATTAGGGTCACAGGCCCACATAACTGAGCCCGGAGAATTAATCTGACTAGCTAATTTCTTAAAAACATTTCCTCTTTTTCACTCCACTCGATGTGGGAAACGATTTTCCAGCTACCATATTTTTTCACCGTTTTTTTTTCTTTGGAGGATTTGTGAATCCATGACTTTTAAATTAATGAGCTATTGTTTTTGTTGGCTTTGATGTATGTATTTTTGAAATGCAAGGATTCTTGTAATTTGCTTATGAATTCTTCAGTTATTTAAACCCAATTTTTGGATTATAGGTTTGTAATTTGTAGAGGTTAATATTTAAAGACTAAATTATTAAGAAAATATATTATCCTTCTTTCAAAAAAAAAAAATCAATATTACCTTCGATATTTTAGTGGTCATTAAAGGGGTGGTATGTGATTTGAGTGCACCATGGGTTCCACCTAAATCTTTCTTTTTTTGAAATGCAAGAATTCTTGTAATTTGCTTATGAATTCTTCCGTTATTTAAATCCAATTTTTGGATTATAGGTTTGTGATTTGTAGAGGTTAATATTTAATGACTAAATTATTAAGAAAATATATTGTCCTTGATTCAAAAGTTGTTTTTTTTTTCTTTCAAAAATTACAATATTACCTTCGATCTTGTATAGACGTATGGAAACTATTTTTAAAAATAGAAAATTGTTAAAATGTTGGATGGAAATTCGACTCAATAGTGATCTGGAAAGATAAGGCGACGATTGAGACGTTTTCTTGATTATTTTTTTTCTTTCTTAGATTACATTAATAATTTATGATAGAGATTCAAACCTATAAACTTTTCGTCATTAGATGTATATGAGTTACTGCTATTATTAGCCACATTTTTGTGATTATAATAAATTTAAAATAACGATGTTTTGTTCCATTTAATTTTTGTCTATAATTTTAACATATTTTTAATTTTAGATTTTATTTTTATTTTTTTATTATTTTTTTTATTTTATTTTATTTTTTTTTAGTAAAAGTAGCATTGGCAACTTTTGAAAAAATTGCATCTTGTTAATATGGACAAAGTTGTGGGTATTATTATTACTTTTTATTTTATGATAAGGATGGGTGCTTTTTTAAACAAAATTTAGATTATTCAAAATAAATTATAGGTTTCATAAATTCAAGTTAATGTAATTTTATTTTTGTGGCGTAGAGAATCAACCATTCATAGCATAGAAAAGGGAAATGCAGACGTCAATTTCAAAGCACGTTTTTTAATTCAATAATTATTTAGGCCGTTTGATAAATATTTAGTTTTAAATTTTTTATTTTTGAAAATTGTTTGTGATATCGATTGAAGACTATGTGCACAAATTGAAAACTATTCGTTGTACTAATTGAAGTTATTTGTGGCACATAGAATTTTCTCTCTTTTTTTTTTTCTTTTTTTGAACATGAGGACTGAATTGAAATTAGACTTTCCAAACCTAAGGACTAAAAAAAAATAGTTTTCCTTTTTACCTATTTACTTATTAATGGACTAGTGTGTATACTTTTTTTTAATATAAATTGGAAGAAATGAACCAACAAACCCTACATAAAAAAGAAATACTCCACTCAAATAGTGAACTAATGTTTGAAGCTACTCGTGATATGGTATTAAATTTTGCTAAATGTTTGACAAATTTTGTTTAATAAGAAATATATTTATATTTTAGGAAAATTGTTCTAGATTTTGTTGGGCAGCTGACAAAGTTGTCCTACATTATTAAGATTAGGAAAATATGTTGTATATATAAAGAGGAGACTCACGTCCATTGATATGAAATTTTTTGGAAGATGCAAAAAAACAAAGGCATGAGCGTGATTTCCAAAATGGACAATATCATATAAATGTGAAGGTTTATTAGAATTTGTATCTATACTCATTAATATATTTTAATAATGTACTATAAATATTCATTAGTATTAATATATCGTATTATAAATACTTATTAATATCCATTATTACATTTGTTATTTTATTTTAATTGGTCGTATTTATAATTATTTTTTATCCCATTAGTTTCCCTCGATTTTAGTGTCTAAAACGAATTCTTAAAAGTTTAGATAAAATAAAGTAAAAGAAAACCATTGTAAATATTGAAATAAATTTTAGGCTAAGCAACAAATTTTGTTTGTTTGTTTATTTTTTATTTTATTTTTTAATGAACACTTTTGTTCTTCCATGTTTCGTGAAAATAATAATTTAATTTTTTTTAGATTACAACAATTGGAATTGAAAGGATTAACCTTGTTATTTTTTATTTTTTATTTTTAATGAACATTTTTGTTCTTCTAACTTTTGTGAAAATAATAATTTAGTTTTGTTTTTTAATTATAACAATTGGAAGTAGAAGGATTTGAACCCATCATTTTTTTGTTATTGGATGTATATGAATGTCGTTGAGTAACTGTTCTTGTTCACGATAATAATTTAATTAAGGTGAGCGGAATAATAATTTTTCTTTTTTAAGAATCAATTGGTCCCAGTCTGATTAGAATCCCTTTTTTGGTGACAACTCCATACATCATATTCTTAATCATTCCTTCATCCAAAAAAGAGTAAGTAAAAATTATAAATCAATTTAAACATCTATATTTTAAATAAGTTTTGATTTTAATTTAAATAGTAATGACAAGTATTGTCTTAAAATTTGGCAAATAAACAAAATAAACTATGTTGGATTGTAGAGGACAAAAAAGTCTAATATAATAATTGATTTTGAACACAAAGTTTTTACGATAGAAAGACCGACATGAACCTTCTGTTTTACGTGGGTTTGATTTTTGGTTTTATGAATGAGTTACAAATCAACGCTTGCAGTTTCTCTTAGAAAAAATTACATCCAAACTAATTATTGTAATTACTCAAAATAATTTATCATTTCAAAATCATTCATTTTTGCAACCCTTCTATAAAATTCACATCCCCTGTCATTGGTAGAAAGCCTTGAAATTCAACTTCTCTCCTATTAATATCATATATAAACAAGGTAAAGCTGCTTGACTCGTTAAGTGCATTGAGCCAGGAGTAAACATCATCGTCATCTGCAGACAAATTCAAATCCTCTTTCATCATTAGCTTAGTTAAAATGGAATAGTATGACCGTCTTTTCGGAGTAGTTGTAACTTATTTACAAAAATTTATATTCAAAATAGCTAAACTATTACTTGCAACTGCTCTACAAAATTTTGCATTCGAACAAGATATTATTATAATCTTAATTTCTAATCATTCAAAGCAACTCATCATTCTAATCACTCAAAATAATTTTTCATGCAACTACTCATCTAAACTCCCAAATTTATAATGAAAAGATTTAAATTTCTAATCTTTTTATATACGTTTTATGCTAGTTGAATTAGGCTCCTTATAATAATACTAGAAAACTTGACATATGTTGCACGCGTCTATATTTTAATTAATAATTTTTTTCTTAAATCACTAAATCTTTTTTTCTAACCTGTTTCCAAACGTATTATTAACATAATTTTCTTTCATAGCATTTCAATTTATTTACTTAAATTTAGTCTTAATTTATAATCATCGGATGAAACTCGTGTTTCTTAATAAAAAAAATATATTATAATTGAAATATCTTTAATCTATTTTTTAAGATAATAAATGTATGGTAGAGTGATTGAAACTTTCAACACATAAGAAAGAATATAATTGTTAATCAATTTCAAATTTCGGTTTTACATTACATCTTATAATTGTTATTTAATTTATATAATTTTTAAATTTTCATTAAAATTTACTATAGATTTATATATATATAAAAAATTTATCAACTAAGTTGAAATATAAGTTTATATTTTTCTTATGAACATTTTTTATAAAGATACTCAACAAACATCTTAAATAAAATAACAATACATTATTTATAAAAAATACAACAAAAATATTAACAATAAAATAT
>JBBMKA010000002.1:2684775-2715781 GCA_037833695.1 Sechiopsis laciniata | reverse complement strand
TCTTGTTTCTTGTTCTAAGAAAATAAGAAACAAGAACTAAGAAACAAGAAACGAGAAACAAGATCGTTACCAAACAAACCCTTAGTTTCCATTTCTACAAGTTAAACGTTAAATTTTAATAAGCCTGAAATTGATTTCTTCCACCTACTTACGAATTATTTTTCTACGAAATTTTTTGGGCATCCCAAATGTTGTAGAAACGACAGTATGTCTCATGACAATAGTCGAGAGACGCACAAGCTGACCCAAACAATCAGTATGCAGTATGTTCCATGTATATTATTTGTAGTTTTGAACTTTTTCCGAACTGTATTACCAAATTTGTAATTTAAACCATTTAATATCAGCCGACAGACATAATTTAAGATAGTAGAAGAATCAATGTCATCGATAAAACCTTAACATGAAGGTGCATGATCATTCTAATCAATTACAGAGGCACTGTTTTTGGGTAGCTAAAATTTTCTAAACATTTTCACAAGCTACTTGTGACTAATTTTAAACACCACAGAGACAAAACTGGAGCCTAGCTCTTCTGATCTTAAATATTGAAAGCTGAAAATGTACCTTCCAAACAATTAATTGAAAAACTCAATCTCACCATCTTCCAGCAATTCTAAGTAAGGTGTAATGATACCTTGTATTTCCAGTAAGGTTTGCTGTATCCAAATCTCTTCGTTGACAGATCGTTTCAAGTTTCTAGTGTGGTCGTTCAACGTACTTACGGTTCTAATATCTACGGTCCGTAGCTCGACAACCTTCCTAGTCAATACCATCTACAAGCTTGAGTATCTAGGCAACGTCAAATGCTTTTGTAGGAAAACGAATAGCAACCCGAGCTCCTCCCGATCCAAATTCGAAGCGCATTTCAGCAGCTTCTTTCTTGCAACTAGTTCATCCATTACAGCCACCAAATTTTCAGGATTCTTACTTGCTAACAAGGATACTAAACCATCCTTGTGCCTGAACTTTTTCAAGAGTTGTTCATTCTGTGTCAACTTCATCTTTTTTGGTTTCATAACAAGGAAATCTCCTTCGGTTGGCTTCTCTCCTTGCGTCGATGGAAGTATCAAATATGGGAAGGCCTCAAAGCTCGCCTTTGAGGTTCCCCAACTGATCCCAAGCTCCACGGGTTCGACAACTTACTTGGTGTAGTTTCGTTAGTCCTCCTCTTGCCCGCATACAAGATCCCATTTGATGTCCCTATAACTCTAGTACTCCAATCTGGAGAAAACCCAACTGACATAAGGGTTGTTGGGAATCTCATTGAATGAGTTACTTTCATTTTTGAATAATCAAACACCTTCATACACCCATCTAGTGCTACACTCAAGATTCTAAATTGATTCGAGTCCGAATTTTCTGCGCTATCCTTGCTCGTTTTTCCAACACATAGTGAAGTAACAGTCTTATTATGACTCTCCATAGAGCAAACCATCTTCCCACCTCCAATCATATCCCAGATTTTCACAGAATTGCCCCCAGCAGTTGCAACTAACCCACCTGATGGTAAGAAAATCACATCCTCCACCGGGTTCCCATGATTCACTTCCAAAACCGAATTCAAATTTGTTCTAGCATCCCAAAGCTTCACGGTGTGATCATAAGACCCAGTGATAAACATGTCCACGCTAGTCAGGGAGCAAGCTCCACACCTAACATATGCCAACAAAATCCAAAATTGGTGTCTGACTCGCCACATCCCAGTATTTAACAACTGCATCATCCCCACCAGATACTAGATGGAGCTTATCAAGAACAGGGTACTGAACAAATCGAACAGGGCGCAAGTGGGAACAAAGCTTTCGAAGTGGTGTTCGAGATTTAACATCAAAGACTTGGATAAGCCGGACAAGTCTGAGGCAGCAATGAGGAGGCCGTCGCAACGAAACGAAGCACGAGACACGACATCTCGAAAAGACGAGATGGTAGATGTAGGGGACATCATTTGCGCACTAAAGATAGTGAGAGAAGCCGAGTGAGTAGCAGAGAAGACGGAAGAATTAGTGGGACAAAAGTCAAGGGAAGATATGGATGAAACAAGATTTGGGGTCTCAAAACGTTTGATGGAGGACCAATATTTAGATTCTGTAGTTTGTTTGGGGGTCCTGGGCTTAGATTTGAGCTTTGGTTTGACCAGGAAGGTCCTTGTTAAACTCACAGAATTAGGATCAGCCATACTTTGACTGAAAGAACCTCAGATATTTTCAGGTAATCTACAAAAGGATGAAATTGAAGAGTACATAAGTCTATAAATTGGAAGGTTCTCAGATTGCACAAACAAGATAAATTCCAGATACAATAACTTTCATTTTTTTCCATTAATTTAGAACTTGACAATCAGCCACTCAAAAAATAGTTATAAACTTACATGGAAAAACAAATTTCAATAACAATTCAGTAACTCCAACACCAAGAACAAAATCAAAAGAACCTAAAAATACAAACAATATATAATGTTCTGAATCCTTGCATTGTTATTCAAAATACTTCCATAAAAAATCCACTACTCGTTGATCAAAAAATGGAAAACATAAGATTTAACGAATATAAAATTAGAATATCTAACACATAAACCAAGTCTTCAAATTTGTGTAATTCAAATGAGAAGAGAACCTGTAACAACAACAGAGCACAAAATCCGTGTATAGCCGCAAAGAAAGACGACGACGGCGGCGGCCGGAGCGGAAAAACTCACGGCGGCGACACTGAGCGGCTGAAAACGGAGAAGAGTGCATGTGAAGAAAAACGAGAAGAAGAGGTTGCAGCAGGTCGAGCTGGAGCAATTAGGTTTGTTTTTTTTTTCCTTGAATTCGTTAGGTTTCGTTTTTTATTTTATGAATCAGTATATTAAAGTAAAAAGAATTTAGTTGTCCTGAATTTTTATTTTCAATTTTTTATTTCGTTAACTTCAAAATTAGTCTAATATCATTTTGTAATTGTTGAGAAATAATTACACTTGAATTCAACAGTGTACTCAAAAAAAGAAAAAAAAAAAATCATGTATGTATAAACGATGTTTTTTTTTGTTCACAATGTGTTAAATAATTTATTAATGATAGAATAAAAATTGAGTTGTCAAATTTCAATAAAATGTCAATTTTAAACCTAATTTGTTACACAAATGATGATTCAACTCACATTGTGATCTTGATATATGAATAGCTCCATTACAAACACTATAATTTATTTTATTAAATTTTATCGAAACATATAAAATAAAATCTGATTTGGTGTGAATGGAACATAATATATTGAAACTCAATATAACAAAAAAGCTTGACCCAAGAAGGATTGGAATATGCAACTTTTTCCAACATCTGGATAACACAAAGGACAGACGAATGAGAGCAAACAATCCAACGCCAAACATCAATATGTTAATTTTAATAAAACAAACTATTTTTTTAAATTCAACGACAATTAGAAGTTAGAACATGGAGAAGTCTAATACTAGACCTCAAAATTTGAACTATGTTAATCCCTCACTCCAACCAACCAGTTGCTCGAACTAAAAAAAATGTTTTACAAGTTGGGAATTGAATTTTAATTGAAAAAAAAAAAAAAAAATTAGAAATTCAACTTTAATTCAAAATTATCAACAACTCAATATGCTCAGAAGTTCATTGTTTGATGTGTTTAATATGCTCGGAATTTATGAAATAAAAGGGAAAGTTCGGAAGCTTTTTTTATTTCATTTTTTTACAATTTCGCCTGATTACTATTCCAAACAATTATAAATTCAAATCTTCAAACTTAAACATATGCCCATAGAGTTAGTTTATACAAACTGTCAATGACTTTTCAAAAAACTTAAAACACGCATCTATTTTGGTGCATATTAACATTAATTTGCCAACTTAAAGTAGTTAAAAGGAATATGTTCAATATGTTGCTTTCATAGATATCTTCGTTTGAGTTTAGACGTTACAAATACTAAAGAAATCAATGGAAACTAAAATTGACAAAACAACTAATAGAAGAAAATAAGAAATTATGGAGTCAAAACAATTCTAAAAAAAAGTAGGGTAAAACCATTTATAGTTACTAATATCTTAACAAGCATAATCCAACTTTTTAAAAACAAAATGTAACTTTAAAAATAAATACGAACATTATTTTGGTAATTCCACCAAACATTTGCTATTTCCATCATTTCTAATTTTAGAATTCTAAGTGTTTAAAAACAAAGCATGGTTCTTGAAAAAAAAAGGGAAAAACAGCACAGCACAGAACTTTGGAGGAAGGGAAGTCAAACAGTTGAAGGACAAACCAAGGCATGTCTATCCCCGGTGGCCAACCAAACAGCTGCAGTTACTTCCAGCTATGGGGATATGAATTCTACGCGGTCGAGCCAAGCTACATTATCCATTCGACAAATGGGGTATTTAACGGTCGAAGCAACCTAGACTTGAGGTCATGGAAGAGAGGTAAAATAGACAAGATGGGAGAGTTTGGCAAGGTGTTTCTAGAGACATTATATATGAGGGAGATCCATTGAGTTCTCGGCACGACTGACTCAAAGAAGTATGTAAAGGAACCTGTTCTGTCACCCTATTCAAGTGTTCTTCCAACAAACCTTTTTCAGTAGTTTTTTCTTAGTTCGACAAGAATACTTGAGCTTAGGGAATTCAAACTTGCCATCTCTTGATCAAGGATGTATGTCAATTACCATAAGCTACACTCACTTTGGCTTCACTAAACAATTGATATGGCTAATGCTACAATACATTTCCTAGGGGCCATTTTAGTGAATGTGTTTTTCCCTTTCTCAGCTACTTTTCTTTCCTATTCAAGATTGGTTATGATCTAACAATAGCCCTCTTTTTCAGAAAACATAAAGGTAATGAAATGAGTAGATTCAGGGAAAAATCAACCTGATGCAGATATCTTAAATGAAAATTGTGTATTCCAATTGCAGAATGTATGTAACAAGCAAAACAAACAAGCATAAAACACAAAATGGTTTCAGTTCTATTGAATAAAATAGATCTAGTCTGTTGTGATTCACAATAATTAAACAGAATCCAAACCAAGGCAATTAAACCACACAACATTTTTCATCTTAGATACCTTGTCAAAATTTGTTGAAGATCAGAAATTTCTAGAAGTTTAGAACTCCTGTGATGCAGAACCAATGTCGCCTTTGCTTGATCCAGCCTTCCTAGGCAAGAGATTTTGATGAATATTCGGCAACACCCCACCATTTGCAATGGTCACATCACCCAAAAGCTTGCTCAGCTCCTCGTCGTTTCGGACGGCGAGCTGTATGTGCCTCGGAACAATGCGATTCTTCTTGTTGTCTCTAGCAGCATTCCCTGCAAGCTCAAGGACCTGCAAATGGGAGTGTCTTAGTGTATTAAGCTACTTTGAATGCAAAACCAAATCATACAACTTATAGTTCAAAATATATGATGATGAACCCAAGTGAAGTTTCATTCATGCAAGGAATAAAGAAACAAAATCAAGTAACCTTTGGAATTTTGATCATATTCACTTAGTTGAATTTAGACTTTTAACTAATTGGATGCCATGGAAAGTCAAAGAAAAACCAAAACTCAAAGCTCAAGATTGCTATTCTAAATGTAATAATTGGTAAAGTAATTCATTATCATGCACAATTCCAAACCCTAATTTGAAAACCATAATCAAATTCTTCATCAAGTACTGAATCAGCCACATCTACTAAAAGAAACAAATCAGACTCTTCTTCATCCTTTCCAGTCAATTCTAAATCAAAATCAGAAGAAAAACAGCGAAATCAAATTCGACAAATCCTCATCATAACACAACATTACGACAACCTACTCCATCGCATGAAAAATCTCCACAGATAAACAGATCATAAACAGAAGTAAAAGATCCGATGAGAAAATCAAAACTAACCTCGGCGGCGAGATATTCCAGGACGGCGGAGAGGTAGACAGGAGCACCGGCGCCGACGCGCTCCGCATACTTGCCGGCTTTGAGAAACCGCGCAATACGGCCGACGGGGAACTGAAGGCCGGCCTTATGAGAACGCGAAACAGACTTCGCCGCCTTCGGTTTACCACGGCCGCCCTTGATCGAACCAGACGAACTCATTTCGTAATTTTCCGGCGGATGATCGGAACCCTAGAATATGTGAAAACTGAGAGCGAAAGAATTAACAAAAATTCGATTTCGATGGATGAAGTGAACGTATATATAGGAACGGAAATATACGAATTGGAAAATTATTAAACGATCATTAGAATACTATGAAATTATTGTGCCAAATGCGTAGAAATAATTGAATTCCACACAAACAAATAGAAGAAAATTCACAGATACCGAGACAATGAAAGGTCAATTTGTTTCTTTCGATTCAAATGAGAGATGAACTTCATCAGAATATACACAGAATTATAAAGTTGAGAAACGATGAAAACAAATACTAATCTACGAGAAATTCGTTCTGTAGATCTACAAAACAGAAGAATAATTCATTGAAGCTAAGAACAATCTTGAATCTAATATAACCTAAAATTCTTGAGACGCCGATCCGATCTCAGCCTTATCCTTCGAGTTTCCAGCCTTCTTCGGCAAAAGAGACTGATGAATCTTCGGCATCACTCCTCCATTAGCGATCGTAACCGATCCTAACAGCTTGCTCAATTCTTCATCGTTCCTTACCGCTAATTGAATATGCCTCGGAATGATTCTGTTCTTCTTGTTATCCCTCGCAGCATTGCCGGCCAACTCCAAAACCTAAACAAAACACAGAAGATCAAAATCAACACTGAGAAGTGAAGAACTGGACTCGTAGTGAAATTGACGATTACGATTTACAAACCTCGGCGGCTAGGTATTCGAGAACGGCGGAGAGGTAAACCGGTGAGCCGGAGCCGACGCGCTGAGCGTAGCGGCCTTTTTTGAGGTACCTGGCTATACGGCCGACGGGGAATTGGAGACCGGCCTTGTGAGATCTGGTGACGGACTTGGCGGCGGATTTCTTGCCTCTGCCGCCCTTCGCCGAAACTCCGGTTGAATTCATCTTTACTTTCTGGTTGTTAGACTAAGAACTGAGAATAAATTGATTTGAAGCAGAGAAGCTTAGAAGCGAGATGAAAAAGATTAGGGGGTTTGATTTGGTTTTATAGTTAAGAATGGAAGGCTGTGATTGGTGGTACAAGATTTCACGCAGATCGCCAGCGTGTCGAGAATTTGATTTAATTAAATTTTAAAATAATTCTTTTCAAAAATTGGCGCGATGGAGGCGAAGGATTTTTAAATTATGCCTTTTCGCGCGTTAATCCAAATTATTTTAGCATTAATTCGTATGATTATTTTATTTTATTTTATTTCAAATTTTATTTTAATTCTAAATCCTTAAATATTTTTTACCATTTATAGTATACATATATATTTATAAATGGAATAAATTATAAATTATAAATTTAATCTCTAAAATTCCATATTTGGTGATTTGTCTAAAATTATCAAATCAACTAGATACGTTTTTATTTTATTTTTTTGACAATACGTAATTGATTTCAAAAAATATATATATAATTTATAATTTTATTAGACATAAAATTTAATTTAATTTTTT
Organism: Sechiopsis laciniata; assembly: GCA_037833695.1. Lineage (NCBI taxonomy): Eukaryota > Viridiplantae > Streptophyta > Magnoliopsida > Cucurbitales > Cucurbitaceae > Sechiopsis > Sechiopsis laciniata. The sequence continues at coordinate 2,708,208 of JBBMKA010000002.1, read as the reverse complement.
TCATCAAATAGTACAATTAATTTTTTATCATTTATATGTGTCGAAAACATATTACACATCTTTCAAATTTATGGATTTATTAGACAATAAATAAAATGAAGATTATGATAAAACGACACATTTTAAAACTTTTTGCATCTTTTCATAAATAATAATTTTAAAAAAAATCATTGCATAGAGACCAAAAGCTTCGTGCAAAAAAAAAATCAAAATATTTACACGAAATCGAGAGTGGGAGGAGGCCTTTGGGGTATTATTTGTGGGATTTGATGAGATAGTTTTCATTTTAATAAAAATACCATTAACCGAAATTTGTTTTTTTGACGAGGGGCATTGTTGTATTTTAACATTAGTATCATGTTATTAAATTTAAATGCTTGAATATTCTTTAAATCTTATATAATTTAAGTACTAGGTCAATTACATTTCATATTTATCCTATCCATGTAAAGAATCCTAAATTAAAAGTTTATGAACTAAATATAGTTTTCAAAGTTCATATAGTTTGCGTAATTTATATTAATTACGTTAACATAAATTTATTATATTTTGGTCCATGTATAATTTTAACTCCTATACTTTTTAAGCTTAAAAATGATTTTTAATTTAAGCCTTTTTATAATAAAAATATATATATATTAAATTTAAAAAATATGTTAAAATTGTGTCCTTCCTTATATTAACATTATTTATTATAAAATAAAAAATAATAATAATGTTACTAAACCAATTTTAATTATTATAAATTTTTTAAATTTACAACAATAGAAAGTGAAGAGTTCTAATTCAAAAATCATGACCTTTTAATTATTAAATGTAAACTTATCTTTTAAGGCTATTATTTATGTCGATTAATATTAATTTTAAATTTATCATATGAATTAATTTAGTTCTTTTTTTTTATTGCTGGCATTAAAAAAACTAGGAATTGAATAAATTTTAAATTATATTAATTAAAATAGAATAAATGAATCAAAATTATATTTTAACCTAAAAGTGATTGTTTTTAAAATTCACATATTACCATTCAAGTAACAATTAACTGATTTATATACAACCTATCAAAAAAATAAAAAAAACAGATTTATATACAATAATAAAAAAAATAATAAATAAGAGGCTGTTTAAGCCAAAGAAAGCTTAGAATCGGTAACATGTGCTGAAATAAACAGAGTTACAAAGACAAAACTAGACAAAAGAAAATATGAGAGTACCTTTGTTGTTGTTATTATTTTTTTAATAATAATAATTATTATTACTTTGTTTACTAGCCGTCAACAAGGCTAATAGTCGAGCATTACAAGAAATGACATGGGTTAGAAGCCTCTATTACTTAGGGGTGATAATGAAAATCGAAAATTGACAAAACCGTTCCAAACCAAATTGATCCATTGGATTGGTTCGGATTTTGTACATAATATTAGACATAATGGTTTTTATTTTGAGAAAATCGAAAATTATTGGATCGGATCAATTTCTATTTTAAAAACTAATAAAAACCGACTCAAACCAAAATTAATTTATTTACTTTCATTTTTATATTTATATGTTAGTTTAACTTTTTATTGGTAAATGACTAATTATGATGATTTTTTTAGGAAAACAACATTAAACTATGGATTGGAAGTAAAATAATAAAAAATAATTAAATCGTAGGGGAAGCGAATTGAAGAAAATCAAACCAATGATTTTATCCTTTATTGGACATCGATTCGGTTCCTCTTTTTGTAAAAACTGAGGAAAAATCGAACCAATAGTTTTACCTTTTATTGGACATTGGTCCGGTTCCTCTTTTTGTCAAATTGATTGGATCAATTCGATTCTCGATTTGACCTAAAATCGAAGAAAACCGAACCAATATCACCCATATTATTACTGATGGTGGTTGAATTAAAAATAATAATAATAAATAAACAACTTTAAAACGAAAGGTTTTTGTTTTTGTTTTTTTTTTTTTTTTGTTAACTTAGCCTCTAAAATCTATCATTTTATTTTATTTTACATGTATTAAAATGACTAATGATGATGTTGATGCAATCTTAATTAGAACCGAAAAAGATAGTAATAACCAGGAACATATATTGAAATAAAATCACTTTAAATGAAACACAAGCATCACATGGGTTGTCAATTGTTTTGCCTCTTTTGTCCTACCCAAACAAATAAAAACATTTCAAATCCCTGACTACTACTTGACACCTTCCATAGATAAAATGTGTTTTCATGCATTTTGCCAAATATTTGTCTTTCTCATCATGTTACCTGAAATCACCAATTTCACTATCACATTATAATTATTATCCTTAGAAGCTACTATTGCACTCATTCTTTAATTCAATAATAGTTGGAGTAAACATAATTTATTAAACATAAGTATCATACATCATGTCAATTTTTTCGCACAACTTTACACCATTGATAATAAAGAATATGCACGTCCCCCGAGGCTCAAACGTCTCCAAATAGTTTCAATCGAAAATTTAGGAGACTTGAGACTACAAAACCAAAAAAAAAAAACCTTGATGCTTTTTGGGGCTGTTTTATATAGTTCCTGTAATGTCATAATCGTTAAACAAATAACCACACAACTGGGTGAAAAAATACATGTAGTTGAAAAAATATATGGTTTCAAATCTATTTTAGTGGTGAAAAATATATGGTTTCAAATCTATTTTAGTGGTGAAAATATATGGTTTCAAATCTATTTTAGTGGTTTCAATTCAGGCCTTACCTCTTGAATATAAGTTTAGAATACATACATTTGAGAATTGAGACTCACCCACCAAAAAAGGGGGAAAAAAAAAGAAAGAAAGAAAGAAAGGAAGGAAGTACCAAAGTGATTGGAATGAACATAACAACCAGGCAGAATCAACACTCATATTAGATAGGACCACACTAAGTTACACTATACACTCTCACTTCATTCATCCAAATTCATTGGATTGAGAATCATGAAACCGAATGTCGTCTTCTCTTTTGAAACGGGAACCGGTTTTCGGAAACGCTCTTTGTCCCTATAGGTTTGATGTTGTTTATCCTGAAAAGAACATTGAGCTTACTTAACTTCTTGGTGAATGATTTGAATAGCTTGTTTGCAGGATGAGACTTCACAAGCTCCTGCTTCATAGAAACATGGTCCTTTTCCAGGTCAGTCAACCTCATTCTCATTCGAGCAACTTCGAGTTTCAGCTCACGGTTCTCTCTCCTAACCGATGCATAATTGTCCCGCGGAGATATGGCTCCACTTCCTGCGCCACTGCTTGATCGTAGAGGAAATTGGCTACCATTGCTCGGACCGAAAAAGAATTGATTGTGGTTTCCATTCATAGCATTCCTTAACCTGATTTGCTCAAAGTATAGCACTTGTACTGCCATCTGCACAGGTAGCCTTTCATTTTGTGCAGCATGACTACATGCTTCTTGAGATAGCTTTTGACAGTCTATGGTTTTGCAAAGCCGGTAACGTTCCGATTCTTTAATGTTCGGATGAACCTGTTAAGGACAATAAGATTAGTTATGATACTAAATTACAAATTGGTCAAGAAGAGATGAGTGAGAGTAATGCTTACTTTGAGAAAGATATCTACAGCTCTGTACAAACCATCGCTGATCGCCCGAGCATGGTCAGGGAGTAGTTCTGCCAATGCTATGAACTTTGTAGGCATCAAATTTGAGTCAAGTGCAACTTCTGCTAAAAAGTTATCCAATAGCTTAGAAACCTTGAGAATAGCACTTTGTTTAGGCGAACCGGGACTATCGAAATCACACATCATCTCACTTTCATCTCTCAAATGACTATCTTCATCGTCCTCCTCATCCAAGTTTAGAAAAATGGAGAAGATCCTCACTACTGATTCTGTATCATACATGGTACTATGGTTCATCCCATGTGTGATCGAAGGAATTAAAACATCCTCCAGAATTGCTTGGTCCAATTGTAAGCCCATCCGCCTCTCCAAGTCCGATCTACAAGAATTCGAAGCCGAAGCAGTAATTGCTGTTTTTAACAAACTCGAAAGAAATGCCATTGGAACTGGGCTCTTTCGGGACTGGGTCGGTAACAAGCTAACAATGGTCTCCACAATCACCCTTTGTTTCCTTTGCAACTCCAAATCTAAGGAACTTCCCTTCACTAAATGGTGGTCCCTGAGAACAAGGCCTTGAAGAGAATTATGAGCATAGTTTATCAAAATCTTGCTGATCATATCCTGTTTTAAGCCCTTCGACTTCACTGCTGATAGAACCCTTTGAAAGATCTCAAGATTGAGCACTGTTAGTGACTTCCCCCACCAATCCAACGGCGTTTCTGGCTCCATGTTATGAGCAGTTTTTGAGGGATAGTTATGATCCAACTTCAGTAAGCCAGAAGTCAACTGCTCTTTGCAAGCATTGCTAGCAATTGCATTGATAAGTCTGCTTACTAGATTGATCTCTTCTGACAAAGGTAATAAACTTGCGCAGCGGTGAAGAACTGTTATAGAGTTCGATATGTTCGAAAATACCATATCCTTTAAATATGATTCAGTTCTGATTTCCAAGTTTCTGTCTGCAAACTCTTCAGTCATCTCCAAGTAATGAGAAGCACAACGCAGCATGGCGACATTCGATAGTGTAATCTCAACATTAATACCGTAACAGAACTTTGCAGTTAGTTCAAATGCCTCAGGTCCACCAGGAATAGAAGAGAGGTTAACCCTGGAATTTTTTGAATCTTTTGCTTCCAACAATAATTTTCGAATCTTTCCACTCCGAGAAACCAAAGGAAACTGCAAAATATTGGGAATTGTTAGACTGGATTTCCAAGTTCAGTCACTCATTTCCTTCAACTTCTACAGTATTTGTTTTGGTTTTTCAAACAAAGCAGAAACAATTGTACATGGAAACATTTGGTTTTTAAATTAAGTAATTTTCACCGAGAAATCTATCTTAAAAATTCTCTTATCCAAGCAACAAACAGAACCAGCATTATCAATCCTAATATCCTATGTTGATGTTGGATTGCACTTGAGTAAATCAGATCGAGTTAGTTTTTATATTGGAGTAAAGATTGATGAAAATAAACTAAAGAGTTCAATTTCTAAAGATGGTTGAACCCCATTCTCCTTACCTTGTGAAGTGCAAAGCTCGAGCCTCCTACATCGATGGCGAGATCACTGGAGACGTCGGAAATTGGCCTGCAAATCAAAAGGTTAGAATGATAACGAAGAAAGAACGATAACAAGAAGACTCGGTCCGAATTTCGAACGAATTAGCAAAGCGAGCATACATGCTTGTTACTTGTAAAGGTTGGCAGGGACCTTGCAACATTATCATCAGCCAAATAAAATTAAAAAGAAAAACTTTCCGTTTGCATGAAATAACTGACAGGATTTTATCTGCACCTCAAGATTATAGACAGGAACACTAGATTTGATATTTTCAAACAAGATGAGTGGCCCATTCAGAAAATGATGGATCTATTATTAAAGAATGAAAGAGACTGACAAACAGTAAGTGTTAAAATCTGGAGTTCGGTAGAAGGAACAGTTCAGTTCATTGAAGCGTGGTAACAAAATGGACCAAATTCATAAACAGAACAATTTTTTGTATATATATGTGAGGGTGCAGCCATCTTACACACAACTCGACTATTCTTACGTGACAAACCGCATGATCTACAATATTTGGTTGTCAAGTAAACCCGTACGAAATAAATTCCTAAATAGGTGATCATCATAAATTGAATTCATAATCTCTTAGATTTACAAGGTCCTCTTTGACCACTAGTTTAATCTATAAACACAACATCTTATACGATATAATGCCAGAAAAATCCTCTGTCAACGGTTGAATAGTTTGTTTGCCCTTATGTGAGAAACAAGAGATATCAAAGCTAAAAAATAATTGAATAGAAAGAACTAAATTGCAGGTCACCAAATTGATAATAAAGCAGCAAATAAAGACAGGAATCAGCCCCAAGCCTCGTGAACCTGTCCCCTGGGATCAAGATGAAGAAGGTCAGCCTCAAAGGTGGGTTTTACTTTTCTTTTCAAACATGACTGATTGTTTCTTGTTTTATTCCTCAATTTTCGAAGCTCTGTGAACCAGAGCTTAGCTTGATGAAAAATTGAAGTGGGGAATGAGATGTTTTGTACCATCCCCAAAAAAGCTTGATCTCCAAAGAGGGGGATAAAAAAAGAAAGAAACTTAATGTTCACCTCATAGTTAGCTCAGTGGGACAACTTTGAGTTCAACTTTCAATATTATTGAATTGAACCTAATCTTAATATTTTTTTCCAACATTATTTTTATTATATAAAAATAAACCATGAAACTATACATCCAATCCCAATAGCAAAAACACCTAAACCTAGCTACAAAATCAAATAGGTGCAAATAGCTCACTCAATTATAAAAAGCGTTTTCAAATAGCATACCGTTCATAGCTTGTCATAAATCTTCAAAATAAAAACAAAAAATTAACTTATTATGGAAATTAAGTTTGATGAAGTTGAAAAATAACAAAAAATTAAGGTTAAAAGTGACATGGACAAAATGAAAAATATTTCCAAAAAGAAAAAGAAGAAGGAAAAGAAACCAAGCATTTTTTTCTTCTCTTCTTTTTTCTATTTTCCTCGCTAGAACAAGATACAGAATCCACCACGCCACGCATACAATAAGCCAGTGAGGATTAAACTCAGAAAAATGGGGGGGACAAAAAAACAGCCCTCCAATTTTCTAGCGATTGAATGGCAATAATTTCACTCTATTTGTCTCTTTGTAAGGAATTTCACAATATGACTGTTCAAGTCTCTCCTTTCCATGAGAAAACACATAGAAATTTGATTCACAAATCCCAATACTCCTAAAACTCAAAATTACTTCAATCCCATAACAAACCACTCATGATCCGAGATTCCCAAATAGCCAAACAGTTTCTTAGACAATTCATCAAACACACAACAGAAAATAAAAAACCCCATTACCAGAAACACAACAAACAGTCTCTTAGACAATTCATCAAACACAAAATAAAAAGCCCCATTACCAGAAACACAACGAACAGTCTCTTAGACAATTCATCAAACACATAACAGACAACACAACAGAACACAAAACAAAAACCCCATTACCAGAAAAATAAGAATCAAGAGCTGGAACAAGAGATTACCACTCAGTGGCATGCCTAATACTCGAACTCGGACGAAATGATCTCTTCCCAGAAATGCTCGGCTTCAACTCCGCAACCGTAACGACCCCCATTCTCATAAGAAACTCCCCACTCCACAAAAACCCAAGTAACAAACCCGTCTCAGAAATCGAAACCCATTTCAAATTACAAAAAGAAAATCAAAATGCTGGGCAGAGATCAATGGAGATGGAGATAATTTGTGAGAAGAAAAGGAGTGGAGTGAAGGGAAAGTTACATGAACTCATGCAGGATTGAAGGGGGAATATGATGAATTTTTGAAAACATTAGATTAATGAGTAGTTATAATGAGCTTACACGTAAAGTCAAGAGATGGGAAAAGAAAAAGGCAGAAACAGAGTGATTGTAGAAATTAACTTTTCGGTGAAAGGAAAGATGAACAAATTAAATCGCCTTTCAACCTTTTCTTTTTAACTCGATTAATGAGTTTAATTCAATTCAATAGTGGCTTAATGTGTTAGGAAAATAATTTTATATAAATTTCTTTACCATTCAAATGGTAAGAACAGACAGATCATTAGAAGAATGTGGTTGTTGGTTTTTTTTTTTTTTTTTTTTTTTTTAAGGTAATGTGGTTGTTAGTTACCGTTAATATTTATAATTTTTTTTTTTTTTTTGGATAACTCTTTTCTTAGAATAATTAGTCAAATTTTAAAATTTTTATATCCATAATCAATAATGCATTTAATGTTGTGTTGTGAATATTTATTAATTTTATTATTATAAAAAAGTATGTGATAATATTCATTTATATTTACCATTTTTTTCAAATACTATATTTATAATTATTTTTCTAAATTTGATGTTTAAGTTTCATTTAAAAAAAAAAAAAAAAAAAAAACTTTCAATTTGTTCTTTTTTGTTTTTCATTTGTGTTATATGGGTTTTCTTTTGTTGGAGAAATTGAAGGAATTGTAAAAAGTTGAATTGCATAGCTTTTGGGAGTGGTAATCAAGGCGTTTGAAAACCACCAACATGAAGGGAAAAAAAAAAATTAATGTTATTTTATTTGTCTAACCCTTTTAAAAATTATTTGTCGTTTTTTTTTTAAGAATAATTTGTCTTTTTTTAAAAAAATATATGTCTAAAATTTAAAGTTCAAAAAAAAAAAAAAAAAAGACTACTTTATGCCTGCCTAATATAAATTTATTCGTTGTAGTTTTGAAAGTTAGTTGTAAATTTTAAAAAATATACTTTTGGATTTTGATTTTGTTAAAATATATTTTAGTAACAATGAAGTCTTTTATTTTTATTTTGATATAATTATTGAGATCGAATTTATGGTCGTGGTGTTGAACTGCATTATCTTAAACAATAATACAAACGCTGACCCTTTTGATTATTATAATGATTCATTTTTAAATTAGAGTATATCCATTAAAATTAAACATTTAAAAATATAATTACCAACTTGAAAAGCTAAGACAAATTAACGTGCAAGCTGTGAGAAAATAATTTATGAACAAAACTTATCCACTTCCACGTAAGAATTTAGTTTTTTTTTTTTTTTTTTTTTTTAAATCTAGGATCTAGTCCATGTTTACCAATATATGTGAAGACAATAGTGTACCACATAGATGTATAAAAATGATGATTTAACGAATGTTAGTGTGGTATATTATTATCCTCACTTTATGTTGGTAAAGATGAATAATGTCAATGTTTAAAATATATATATAATGTCAACACTGGAAATACAATATTTTGAAATCCAGGTATAAATACAAAGGATGAAAACGACAATTTATAAGAATAAAAAGGCCCTATAATGATAAAGGTTAGATTAGTTTAAGTTCAAATTATGTGTAAAGCTTAATTAAAGTAGGAGACAAAATATCTGTATTTAATTGTTTTTTTTTTTAAGAAAGAAAAAAACTCAAATTTGTATGTGTTAATAATGAGAGGCGTGATGTGGGGCAAACACAAAAAATACCTTCAACATTATAATATTAATAATTATTATTCTATAGGCTAAAAAGCCTAAAACTCGCAATTCTCAATCCCCCTTTTTCTTTGTTATTTGATTCATTATGATTAATTCGTGTTTGTTTATTTTACTTTTTTCGAAAGTGGTCTTTTGCTTTTGTTTTCTTTAAATTATTTTAGTGTTTCACACCTAATTATATTTATCTAAATAAAAAAGCTTTGGTTTGGAATTTGGATATCATCATAGTATGAAATTTTGTGTCTCTTGGGATATATTCCATACACACGTACACTTTTTCCAAATAAATGTTTAAGAAAACACTTTATTTATTATAGAAAAATTAAATAAATAAAAACACCCCAAACAAGCCCTAACTTTTTTTAAATCATTTTGTTCTACTTTCAAATTAATCATTCATATATTTGTTTGAATAATTTCTCAATATTCACCAACCAGACGTGTGTTATTTTTCATGGAAAAAAAAAGAGATTTAAAGCGAATCATAATTAAGAAAGAATCAACTTATTTTTTCTATATTTTTAAATGAGTGAACATATAAAGTGGGAATTTATAATGATTTAAAATAAAACTTGAATTCCATTTCTTTTCTATACACTTTTATAATCTCTAATTTCTTAAAGTTTATCATAATCTCTACAATTTGAAAAGTTTTGACTATTATTTTTTGCCCCAATCAACGTAAGGTTTCTTTTTTAATATATATTTAAATATTAGAAATTCAAACCTATAATTTCTAGGTTTACTTGTGAATTCTCCCTTCAACTAATTTTTGTGGTTTGCTTTTCTTTCACAATACATGATGTTTTATTAGAAAACAATATATGCTCAATTAATACATGTATAAACCTACTTAAATTATCAACCTGTCGGACAAATAAAAGTTAAGACTAAAATTATTGATTTTGAAGATATACATTTTAAAAGTCCAAATACCAAAGAAATAATCAAATGAAAATTCAAAAATTGAAATAAATATTTTGAAATTTCACGAACAAAAATAGAGTACTATAAAAATCAATTATACTCTTAAATTTATCTTATTGTATCAATTTTCATCCTAAATTTTCAATTTTATGGAATGTCACCATAAATTTTGACAAGAGTTGTAATTTTTTCACGATATTCAATTTATTGCTATTTTTTCCATCAATTTTAACAATAAAATGTAATATATATATATATATATGCCCAAATGAAACTATTGAACAACTTTGTCAAAAATTACAAAGAATAAAATATATAGTGCATTATTATTTAAAATCTTTTAAAATTTGAACCTCACATATGTTTTAGAATTCTTTAAATGCATTTGTGTGGATACTTTTTTTTTTCCTTGTTAATGAACTTCCAAACACAAACTAATTCGATGGAGATATAAGTCTAAGGTAAAAATTGATATAATATGATAAATTTTTTTTGGTAAAAATGACTTTTTTTTTCTCATCAGATTAGAACTGTAGCAACGTAATTGATTTAATTATGGTAGGTGAGAACAAAAATGTTTAAAGTAACATATATGAATGTATAGAGTTGGGAATTATAAAAAAAAAAAAAAAAAAAATTGAGAGAGAGTTAAGAATTATTATTATTTTTCTAAATAGAGTTGGGAATGACAACTGTTGGGTAATAATAGCCTAAGATTGGGAGGATCAGTGGCAATGATGGAATTATTTTGCATGATGAAGGCAGCTCTTTGGGACTTTGATCATTGCTGCCTTAGGGCTATAAAAAGAATTTAAAAAAAAAAAGTGCTTAAGATCATTACAAATTTGATGCTACAAAAACTGTATTTTGACATTAGTCGAGGTGCACGTAAGCTGATTCGTACAGTCACGAATAAAAAAAAAGTATTTAGTCTATATACTTTTTTAAATTACATTTTAATTTATATGATTTGACAAAATTCATAAATAAGCGTTGTTATTAGATGATAAATCAAGTAATAGTTAACTATCTATGTATCAATGAAGTTGCCTATTATATTGACATTGTGTGTGAAGTGGTAGATTAGATAAAAATAGGTTGAATTTTATGTAATTCAATGTAGCGTCGTTTAAATTAGCACCTCGCTTTCAATACACACCTTTCAATTATTCTTACAATACATACAATATGACTTACAACATTTGAATATTAAAAAAACTGCCAACAATATAAGCTCAGCTACATGCATTATTGTATTTTCCATGATCAAAGAGGCTATGAATCCAAATGATTAATTGTCACGGGTCCAAAACCCTCCCCATTAAACATGGTTGAATTTTTTTTTTTTTTAAATGTTAACTACTTTGTAAGGATTACTAAAATATGAAAAAATATTTATTTGGTTTTATCCAAGTATAAGAACTAAGAAATTTAACTTTTAAATCAAGAATTTTATAATTTAACCTTCTCAAATTTATGCAATCAAATGTCAACTAGTAACTCAACGATATTAATGTATTTCTATAATTGGTCATGAGTTTGAGTCCAACCCCTTCCCTGATTGTAGTTGGTGGTTGCATCATTTGATGCAAGTGTTGTAGCTAAAATGAGGGGATCCCAAAGCATAGTCACTGTATTTTCCATAGTAATCATTAATACTATTCTTCTTTATGAACCTCCAAGGCCAAACTCAGCTTTTTACTTAAAATATTAAATCACTTGATTTCATCTTATCACTTTAAATTTGCTCAAATCCAATTATATTATTATTTCATACAAGTCTCATTGTGTTCTCATTCCACTTAAAAAAAAAAAACATTTAAATACTTGGATTATGAAATTGTTTTTATATTTTTCTTAAAAGTTTTGTAACTAGTTGGGGGTTATTTTTGTGTGGAGTAAAATTTACTTAAGGGTAAATAACGATATTGTTCATTCTTACCTCTATAATGTATATGGATAATAATTAGTCACATTAATAATGTGATATCAGTCAAATCATCATTTTGATATATATATTTTTTAAGTATATTTTATACACCCACGTGGCACATTACTAATCACATGTATGTTGGTAAGTATGGATAACATCCTTACCTACCCTTGGTAAGTTTTACTCGTGTGTTGAGAGCATTGGTCTTTATAACTGTGTGTTGGGTGCTTATTAACTTGAGCGTGGATACTTTTATTGTTGTTGAGTCTTTAATGCAAGAATTCAACCCATATAGTTGAACGTGACGAACAATCTTGTTTGAGATTACGAGTTGCATCGACAATGACGTTACGGTAAACTATTATAGATTGATTTACGAGTTAGAGAGGACACTCAATATCCAATAAGCAATGAACTTCATTCATAGTTATCACCTATCTATAAAACAACGTTTTACAATTTTTTTTAAAAGTACGTCATGTAAAAATAATCAAAGTATGTGTGTTTTAACTCAAACACTCATATATATACAATTTTTATTTACATCAAAATATTATAGAATCAAACGGTATGTCATATATTAGTGTAATCTAAACTTTCATGTCCACCCATATGATCATTTGAGTTGCATTTTATTTTATTTTAATTACAAAATAATAAAAAATAAAAACAAAATGTGGGTTCAATATGTTTTTTAATCTATATATATATAGCATGATAATTGTACTACTAGTATTGTCGTGTATGTGTGGTAGATCTATACCGAACTAGCCGAGTTGTCTCCCTATTGGGTAGTCGGATCATTTGGGTAGGCACATCTTTGGGCTTATAGGTGGGCCTAGACCATAATTATAAGTTTGGATTTCTTTATACCGCCCTACTCGATTTTCAAACACCAATTTTCGAGATCAAACCTGTGACGCATGTGTTAAATTGGTTTTTAACCAAATAATGAAATCAAGTAATTCAAGATTTGGAAATTCAGGGTAGATGTTCTGTTTTAATTATAGCATTTTCAATAAATATTTTATTCATAAATGAATTTTGGTTTTTTGGGTTTTTTTTTGGGTTTTATTATTATTATTATTTTAATTCTTGCTTATTTCAATTATGCATTTTTATCGTCTCTTAATGGAAGATTATCGTATGTATGTGATGCTAATAGAATACTATATTGATTGAAAATTGTTTGTGGCACTACTTGAAGAGTTTGTTGCATGGGTTGAAGTCATCAAATACATGGACGTTTTTTTTTGTCTTTTTACTATGTTCACCCCAATTATTTGCTATGCACGAATTTCTTCGAATTCGTGGCCGTAGAGTTGAAATGGAATAACACCAAACAAAATAACCAACTGAGCCACCAACCCATTCGATAAAATTCTATTTAGTTTAGATAAATTGAAACATTCGACTAACATATAAATTACGAATCAGTAACTTACATCCACAGAATTAGTAACCATGACTCAATTGGTCAATAAAGGTTTTGGAGTGCTTAAGGTGATGAGTTCAATCTATGGTGGTCACCTACCTATGAATTAATTTCCTAGGAGTTTACCTAACATCCAAATGTTGTGAAGTGAGGGACATGTCTCGTGATATTAGTTGAGGTGCGCGCAAGCTGGTCCGTACAGTTACGGATGTAAAAAAAAAAAAACTTACATCCAAAATTTCATAACAAAAACACACCACATGTATTTGGATCAACATGTATGGGTACAAAAAGGGGACATGATTTAAACTTCAGGAGGGAAAAAAAAAGAGAAACAGCTAAAAAAGAAAATAATTTAAATTAAACCCTTTTTTTAAATATGGTTCTATTTGTTGAGGGTTAGGGTTTACGCCTGTCTGTCTGTCTGTCTGTTCAAACTCCAAAGAAAAGAAAACAAACTGATAAATCTCAGCCAGTAATTTTCTCATCTCCAAATTTTGTGGACCATATTTTATTGTTATTTCTTGAAATCAATTGTGATCTTTTTTTTTTTTGAGAATATTGTGAACCATAATTAATATCTGGTAAGAAACAAGAAAAATAAAATAAATTTGTTTTCATCTAATTAAATCAAGCATCAATCCCTGACATTTACGTGCACAGTTCAAAATGTGCACTGCTTGGGGTTCAAATATCAAATTTCCTTTAAGTTATTTTGTTCTTTTTTCCTGTTTGTATAACAAATTTGTTGGACTTTTCAAAAAATAAAACACACACACACAAATTTGTTGGATTTTTCTCACAAAGCTGGCCAAAAAATATTTAATTGTCGGCCTTTTCCCTTTTCGTTTTTCTAATTTATTATTATTTAAAAAATATAATTCAACAATATTTGAGACGAAAGATTTAAATTTGTAATCTCATAATTATTATTTCATTTGAATTTTACTTTTATAAGACTATATTTTTAATACAACAATAATTAAAATGAAAAATTTAAACTCGTAATCTTTTAATCATCAAAATATGGCGTGAGATGAATTCAACTTTTACTGGCTTTATAGATGGTAACATTTGAATTATTAGTTTTTATGTGACGTCGTTTTTACTTTTTAATGTAAAAGGTTTATTGTTAAACATAAATCAATCAAATCTCATCAAGAAATGTTATTTATAATTTATTTTTTCTTCCTTTTTTTTTATGATCATTTAGCTCTAATTTGATTTTTTCACCGTAGATTTATAATTTCACTTTAAAATAACTCAATCTATATAAACTAATGATCAATAAAGCATATATGTTAGCTTAAGCATGTTGAACTAAAAGAAATATCAAGGGTTAAATTACGTAAATATGGAGTGCAGAAGGTGATGAGTTCAATCTATGATGACCACTTACTTAAAAATTAGTTTTCTATGGATTTTATTGGCATCCAAATGTTATAAAGTCGGACGGTATGTCCCGTAACACTAGTCAAGGTGCACGAAAGTTGACCTGAACAGTCACGGAAATATATATATAAAGAATTACATAAAACTATCCGAACTTCAAAAGTTGTGTAATATTTTGTAGGAATGATTTTGATTCGGTTTTTGTCGGTTTTGTGCCAAACCGACAACTGAACCGATATCTTCGATTTTCAAAAAGTTGATCCGATCCAATGTCCAATGAAGTATAGAACCAATGGTTCAATTTTCAATTGGTTCGGTTCAGTATTAGATTCAATCCAATGTCCAATATTTTTTAATATATCAAAAACAACATTTCTAACTAAAAATTTTTCTCCAATTTTCTTTAAGAAGTTTGGTCATTGCGTCTAATTTTCTTTTATAAAATTAGTTTTAAATAGATAATGACATAGTAATATAAAAAAAGTAAAGTTTGAGAAAGTTACTTAGAAAATATATTGACATTTGAAGGATAAAAAATCATTAGGTTGATCTTCACACTTTAGAAAATTTTCTAAATAATGGAATAAATATGACTTTATATGATTTATTGACAATATATATATATTTCGGTTTAGATCAATTTTTATTGATTTTTGAAAACGAAAACTGATCCAATATTTTAAATTTTTTCAAATTACAAACCGATATGTCCAATTTTGTCATAAAAAACCGATCCATTGGATTGGTTCCGTTTGATTTTTTAATTTTGCCTTCCACCACTAATATTTTGGATGACTAAATCTGTAATAGTTTGGATACAAAAGTCTCCAATCCCGACATGGGATACAGTATCCAACGTACCAAACAGAGCTTGTAATTAACCTTCCTGGTTTATTCAGGGCCAAACACCACAACCATTTCTATCTTTATCTTCTTTTCTGCTGTTTCTGCTCTGAATTTCAGTAGCAACGATGAATTTTTTCACTCCGACCACCGCAACCGGGACAATTCCGGGATGTTTTCTTCTTCCGCCGCGCTACAGTGATTTATCGAGAAGATTCTCTCTGGAACTTAAACGCTCTACACCTCCGTATAGAGCTTCAACTCTCGTTTGCATGGCGGTTCGTACATTTGATTAGTTTTTCGAGAACGAACATGACATCTTATTGTTTTGATTATCTTTGATTGAATTTGAGTTTCTTTATGCTTTCAGTTCACTGCGTTTTTTTTTTCTTTCTGAAGTTATTGGAATTTGGAAATGAATTCGTGGTTATACTGGTATGGATGAGATTTGTGGCAAGTGATGTTTGCATTATACTTATTTCAGGAGCCTTATTTGATCGTGAAGCTGGAATCAGCCGAGAAGACGTGGAAAGAATTATCGGTACTCATTAATTTATGATTCAGTAATATTTTAATTTGTTTACTGATTGGAGGTGCTTGTGCCCGTCAATTGATTACTAAATGTCCCGTGGTTATACTTGTAACAAGAAATTTTGCTTGAATTCGAGCTGAGAAATTCATAGTTTAGAACTTTAGGATGCTAATAGTTTTTAAGTTATGGCTCAAAGTTGTGGTAGTTTGACTACATTGATGATTGCACTTAGTTTTCTTCCTGAGTGATAATCGAGGGAAGGAGAAGGTAGATAAGATATGTCTGGGAAAACTTAGGGCTCATGTTTCATTATATTATGATTTTTTGTTTCTTGAAAATGTCAGGGCATGTAATTTGCAGTTAAATTAAAGTGTGGCAATAGTGAACTCTGTATGTTTCTGCAGTGACTGTAATTATGCTGTGAATATAGATCTAAATAAGTAAATTAAGTGCTCAACAATTTCACCCAACTATCATGGAGTGACCTAATGGTCGAGAGGGTTGGAGAACTAAGAGGTGATGAATTCAATTCATGATGACCATCTACCTAGGCATTAATTTCCTACGAATTTTTTTGACATCCAAATGATGTAGGATCAGGCGGTATGTCTCTTGACATTAGTCGGGTGAGCACAAGTTGGTCTGGACAGTCACGAATAAAAAAAAAAAAACTAATAAAAAGTGCTTAACGATTCCACTCAGTTACTTTTAGAGCACTAGCAACTGAAGAAGAGGGAGAAGAACGTTCTAACTAGAGGCCTTGTCTATGTCCTGATATTTAAATGATCCTAATGCAAAATTGAAGAAATGTATTTTGGGATCTAGATATAATAATAAACTAGTTGCATTTTGCTTTTCTACTGTACTCGGGATTTGGATTGGAAATTCTTCTAGTTATCACAATTATTTTTTACCATTGTTTTTTCTCATGGAAGATGAACCTTGGTGTATCTGGAATCTCCGTATTAACTTTAAAACTAATGAAGTGGTTCTGCATATAATCTAGGTGTATTAACTGTAATCCAGTTTCTTCCCCTCGCATTCTCTAGAGCCACATTTGAAATTTGCATTTACATTCTCAGTTAATTCTCCAACTATGCTCTTCATTTGGTTATAGTTTTATTATTTTTCTCCACCAGTATCATACTTTATATAATTATTTAGGTCAAGCTGGCTGATCCAGATATTGTCTCAAATCCGACAGAGTATCAAAAACTTGCCCAATCAATGTCAGAGCTTGACGAGGTATAGCAAGACCATCTGCTTCTAGTACTATGATTTATATGGCACAGTTAGAAACTTAGAAGAGCTTCTTTTTTTCTTGTGCATTTTGGTTGGTTGGTGTGGGATGGCCGGGCCAGGTGGTATCAACTTACAAAAAATTCAAGGAATGTGAGAAGCAGTTAGAGGAGACAAAAGGTTGACTTATAGATATTAGATACTTCAAAAAATTTCACTGTATATTTTTTTTTGAATTGGTCTTAATTAATCTATGCTTCTTTACCGTGATTATCATAACAGCTTTGGCAAAAGAGAGTGGGAATGACGAGGATATGACAGAGATGATTGCCTTAGAAATCAGCTCTTTATCCAGTCAACTTAAAGATATTGAGGAGAACTTTAAGGTGCTTTTGGTTCATAAATTTGATTATTACATGTGTGCGTATATTTTGAATAAGAGAAACTTTTATTAACGTTAATGTGTGTTTAAATCTCTCTCGTTGCCATTTTGTTTCCCCACTCTTTGCAGTGGGGGGTGCTTGATTTTCAATGTTCCACAGATCATTGTTCTGATTTTTGATGTTCATTTTCTGCTTTTTAACGAGCGTTTGTGCGGATACATGTCGAAACGTTCTTTGTTTTATTTCTTCAGCAATCTTCATTGGTACTTATTTGCTCTTCTTGTTAAGGTTGGTAGAGTTATTTAATTCCTGAAACAAAGAAGTAGTGACATTATAGATTGTTTTTCTTTACTGATGGTCTAATTCACAAGCAAATACTGTATTTTTCTTGTCATTCGTATGGTTTGATTGTTTTCTTTTGTTGGGACTTTAGTTATTTCCTGGTATCATACAAGTTGTATTTTACGTTTCACTGAATTCAATCTAAAGACATTATGTCACAATTTTTTTATCAGGTGATGCTGCTTCCATCTGATCCTCTTGATGCAAGAAATATTATGCTTGAAGGTCAACTTCCTCAGTTTACTCTGAAATTTTTTGCCATCTGAATATGACAAATTTTGACGTAAATTTTTCGGAGGCTACATATATTCTGTTGTTACTTGTTGGACAATTAGAATTCTGTAAAAGTAAACCGTTTATGTCTATGCATCTTGTTTATTCTGATTAAAAATTGTAATTTTCTTCCTGCCATGCAGTCCGAGCAGGTACAGGTGGTGATGAAGCTGGAATATGGGCTGGTGATCTTGTAGGTACATGCTTCTTGTATCCTTAAAAGAACTATGGATAAAATGTGCACATATTCTTTTTTAGGCTGCCTCTACAACAATAGCACAATATTAGAATATTGAGTAGTTTAGATTATCTAGGTTTTATATTTTCCTATTTTTAGATTATTTAGGTTTGATTTTTATATTCACTTAAATTTCTAGATTTGATTATTTATCTATAAATTCATTCCATCATTTTCCATTTATTAATTTGATATGGTATCAAAGCAATCTGTTGCTTTTTCTGCTGCTTCCGCCTTTGTTTAACTATGAGTTGGAATAATGACACCTTTTTCCCATCCACATCTCCGACACATTCAATTGACTTTTTTTTTTTTTCAATTGGCGCTTCTCATTCCCAATTATTTCCCAAGATGCTTCTCCTTCTCAATTGGCGCTTTTCCTTCCCCGCTTCTCCATCCCAATTGTTTTCCAATTGGCGCTTCTCCTTTCCAATTGTTTCCCGCCGCTTTCTTGCTGCCGTTTTCTCAATTGGCGCTTGTCTCTATCAATTTTCCAATTGGCGTTGCTGGCAGTTGCTTTATTAATATCTTTTATTATTGTTGTTTATTTTTTTCTCTTCTATCCCAATGTTTCTCTATTGTTAGATTATTTAGGTTTGATTTTTATATTGAGTTAAATTTCTAGATTCTATTATTTATTTGTAAATTCATTCCATCTATAAATAAAAGTCACGCCATTATTTTCCATTTATTAATTTTATACACAACATAAGAAATATTGGTTATAAAAGAAAATCACTTGATATCTTCATAAGAAATGCTATGCCAAATAAACACGTTCTGTGTGGTGATCTATGCCCCAATATTTTGCTCACTTTTTAGGCATTTTCAGTGTATTGAATAAGTATTGATATGATTAGTGAACACATGTTCTGACGCTTCTTCCATATACATTCTCGTGCTACTTTGATTTTACCCCTCCCTATATCCTATGTATTGTTATCTGTTATCAATTTTACCCCTCCCTTTATCCTATGTATTGTTATCTGTTATCATTTCTTCTCCTCTCATCTTTTTCAACAGGTCCGTATGTATCAGAAGTACAGCGAGCGGAATTCTTGGAAGTTTTCCCCTATTTCAAGTTCTGAGGTATGTGTTTCTTAATATCCTAGAAGTAAACATCCTAGTGCTTTCTGTACGTGTAAACAAACTTATACTGTTCATCTTTCAGGCTGAAAAAGGTGGATTCAAAACTTATGTCTTGGAAATTAAAGGAAAACGTGTCTACAGTAAATTAAAATACGAGTCTGGAGTTCACCGGGTTCAGCGTGTTCCTCAAACGGAAACACAGGGCCGTGTGCATACCTCTACTGCTACGGTAGCCATCATGCCAGAGGTAAACTATTTCATAAACTTACGGTTGAACTTTGAAATAAATCTGTCTAATGCTTGTCAAACAAGAATTGGTGCCTCCGCTAGACTAATATCTAGAATAGCATTACGTGAATCTGTTAGACTAATACTAATTCTTGTAGCCTTTTTTTTCCTTCCCTTTATATTGTACTCCCTTATTATCAGGATAATCTTCAAAGTTTTTGACAATTATAATGTGGAAAAGTTGTATCACTGGTTTAAAATCCCTAGACTACCGACTGATGTGGGATTACTAATCATAATGTTCTGACATATCACGCCAGTGCCTTAACATGAAGATCTGAGCACATTACTGCAGATTTATCCTTTATATTTATTTAGTTGAAAATTGATATTGATAGTTTCCATACCGTTTCTCTGTAGGAATACTTATGAGTTAGATACGATAACTCTCTAAATTCGACTTTGTTGTTCTCTGCATTCACATCTCGGTCAGCTATATTTTATCTTGATTAGTTGATCTTATTTCATACTTATTTCTAGGCAGACGAAGTTGACGTCGTGATTGATCCAAAAGACATTGAACTAACAACTACAAGATCTGGGGGTGCAGGAGGTATAATTCTACATAATTTATTCAAATATTACTTTCAGATAGCTTTCTGCATCTGTTCCATAAAACCAAGAAAAATGGTAGGGTAACATTTTTTTTTTTTGTCTCAATGAATATGCAGGGCAGAATGTGAACAAGGTGGAGACAGCCATTGATCTTATCCACAAGCCAACAGGAATCCGCATTTTTTGCACGGAAGAAAGGACTCAACTTCAGAACAAGAATCGAGCTTTTCAATTGCTGCGAGCCAAACTGTGAGCACTCGTTACATCATAAACACTTACCATTTTATCATATACCTTAAGTGCACTTCATTCATATAATTCTTTCTGGAAACAAATAATTGAAAAAACTTCATGGCCATTTGAAATTTCTATGCACTGTGGGAATTTGGCTGGTCTGTTGTTCACACCCAACCCGGCCCATCCCCATTCCCAACTTTTTTTTCAAGCATTCCATTGTATATTCAGGCTTAGCCTCTCACTTCCATTCACCAGCCACCTCCAATCCAACCTGTCGCCTGGCCAGTTCTTTTGTGCGAAGAAGGAAAAAAGTTAGTTTCTTATGCCCTGCCCCAACTGATATCAGCTTCACGAGTACCTCTAACCGAATCTACACCGAATTTCATCCCTAGACATTAGTTTCAGCCCTCCTATTTAATCTCTCTGTGCTAATCTTTCAAAAGAACTATATGCATACTTGCCTGTTCATAGTGAACGGTGATAATTTTCCTGGACTCAATGTCATGTAAACTCATGAATTTAAACCTTCCCCCCTCTTTTCCTTTTCAGTTATGAGATCAAAGTGAGGGAACAGCAGGAGAAGATCAGGAATCAACGAAAACTACAGGTAATTATTAGTTTTTGTTTTTGTTTCTAAATTCTTGTTAGCATTAATCCATATATTGCAAAGAACGCCTAAATTCCTGCATGTTTTGCATCTAGGCTGTGTATGAGCCTGCATTTAGGCTGTCATTAGCCAATATTTACTGAAGTTATGACAGTCAGTTTGTCACTTAATTATTTAAATTTGCACGAAAAACGAAGAACTAATACTCTCAAATGTTCAAGTACTTGCTAGCTAGATAATTTCTAACTAAAATTTTATTGGTAACATTTTTGCAAACAGACATTCCCATTATGCAAGATACATTTTGGATGGAATATCAAAAACCAGAAATCTCCTAGACTCCAAAATTCAATACCCGAGTGGTCTTATCCCTTGAGTGCACAAATACTTATACGACTGCTCTAGAGCATGGAAGTTATTAATTATATTTTTGGAATCTTTTATTGGTCCCTTTCCTTTTTTCCGTTATCATTAGTATTATTTTGATTTATTTGTTTTATAGGAAACAAACTTTTCATTGATGTATGATGTATGATGTATGAAATAATTACCGGAGGTCCGAAAGTTCTATCACATAATCTAGATTATGAGATTTTGGTGTCCTACCTAAAAATTAATTTCTTATAAATTACAACAACTAAATATAATAGAGTTTAATGGTTGTTTTTTAAGAGTAGTCGAGGTGCGTTTAAGCTGGTTTGGACAGTCGCATATATCAAAGCAAAATGAATTTTTGAATGATGAAACTTTATGATTGCATACCAATGATAGGGTTTTTTTTTTGCAACTTGAACGTGTTAAACAAATTGTCAACGTAATTTGATTAGGCAATCAAATTGTTATGATTTGTGTATTTCCTCATTCTATAAGGTTATGTTGCAGGTTGGTACAGGCGCCCGTGCTGAGAAAATACGGACTTACAATTACAAGGTATGATTTTGGTTTTATTTCTGACTTGAAAAATAAATTCAGCTACTGTCATAAAGCAATACTCCATGGATGTTGACAAAAATATTTCTCAACGATAAATTAGTCCAGAACTTTCAACAAAGCTTAAACCCATATGATAGGTTTCAAGTTAAATTTTAAACTCTGTTCAATAATAATAATTTGAATATTAGAAAGGACATAATGTGGCAAAAAAAAGGAGAGCTCGAGTGGCATCGTGTATAACCCAAAATCTCTAATAATCAAGAAGTTACGAGTTCGAATCTCTTCCCTTATAGTTAAAAATAAGTTATTTTAACAACTAAATGTAGTAAGATTAGACTGTTGTCTTGTAAGAACAATTAAGATATACGTAAGTTGTGTCAAACAATTTATAAAAAAAAACACACACACATTGAAGTGATAACTTATTAAACATCGAATATGTCACAGACTCGAACCATGTATACCTATCACTATTGAAACCGAACTTGTTAAACCAGGTCAAAGCAACTTATCATAATTCATAGAAATTGATCATAATAGATTACCGATGATTTCCTGATATTAGGATAATAGGGTTACCGACCACCGGTTGAAGACGAACTTCGAGCTCACATCTTTTCTCGATGGTGATATAGAGAATGCAGTTCAGGTAATATTCTATCTTCTCTTTCCCATTTCATTTTAATGGAAAGCAAAAGAAACTCAGATCCTCCTTTTTTTTCCTTTCAATCAAGGCATGCGTTTCCATGGAACAAAAAGAACTACTAGAAGAACTGGCTCAATCTGCTTGAATTTCCACCATTTCTTGCCAATACTTGGGGCCTGCAATATTTTGAAATGCTCTTTTTGTACATGGCCCTTTCATTGACATTTATACCAGTTAGAATTGGGTTTTATTTTAAGAATTTGTATTTGTATTTGTATTTTTTTTTTTTAGCTTTCTATAATTATTGACCCATTTCAACGTGTTAGATTTAGATAATCACATATATATATATATATATATATATATATATATATATTTTGAGGGCTTCAACAACCTTACCAACTGTT
>JBBMKA010000002.1:2662337-2675509 GCA_037833695.1 Sechiopsis laciniata | reverse complement strand
TCTATGTATATTATTCTGATTGTTATATTAAAATTCCTCACTTTTTATCATTGTTCGCAACCTTCCTTTAAAAGGGTTGGTGGTGAATTGACTTGATTATTTAGTTCAAGTTGAATTAGACTTCATCGTCATGGTTCAATCTTAGATGGCTTATATAATTTGCTTTAAATCTTATACATGTCCCTGAATTGTTTCAATTTGATTAGAGATTAATTATATATTTTTTTTAAATGGATTAAAATGAGACATTTGAAAGGAGCAAAACGGAAGAATTTAAAAAACATAGTTAATAACAATTAAAATATCATTTTAATTTTAAACTTTCAAATAGTTATTTTATTATAATTCAAGATATAATGTGAATTTATGGTTAAAATTTTAAAATTAGTCATTTTCATTCGTACAAACTAAATTCTAATTTAAATTTAATTTTTTTTCTTTCAAATCACTGCTTCTAGTTTTTAAAATCACCTAATCAAACTTATAGTATCTACCGCTCTTAATTAACATTGCTTTCTTTCTTCATTAAAAATTAACTTTATTAACCTTCTCCTCTACAATTTTATCTGTCTAAACATATTTTTCTTATTTATTAATATTTTGATCGACATCTTCTCTCACCTTCCAATATTAAATAAAGGTTAAAAAACGATGAATAAGACATGATCACAATTTTATGGGAAACAGTATATAGAAAACTTTTTTTTATTTTTTTATTTTTTTATTTTTTTAATTTTTAACATGAAACATTCATTAATAATAATAATTGAAAGACTTACCAGCCTACTCTCAATAAAATAGGAGCAAATATAAGAAAAAATAGATCTTAATAACTAAATTGATTTTGGTCCATAACTCGGACCAAGATTGACCACACAGAGAGAAGCTCAAGATTAATAAAATTTCAAAAGAATCAACATAACTCTGCAAGTTAGTTTTCATATAATTGAGATTGCAAGTTAGTTTTCATATAATTGAGATTGGAAGAGCTCAACATAAGAGACTGACTAAAAGATTTCAACATTACAATAGTTGAGTTTTGATAAGCTGTGATGCTTAAATCAATGCATATTAACCATATACACGTAACCACTAGAAAAAAGAAGAGAGCTTCGAAACCGTAAAGGAATGAATGCACCTTTGAAAGTAGTAGGCGTTTAGCCCCATAAAAGATAAATTTTTATCAATCAACTTTACTTAAAACAAGACGAAAACTAAACCAAAATAGTTTTACTGCTAGAAAACACTTGTCACCAAATCAAATTATTATTAGATAAAAGCAAACTAAGGATAGAAAGTATACATACTTCCTTACTAAACTAGAGTGCCCAAGAGTGATCCCTCACTTAGCACTCCCAACCAAGCGACTTGTTGCAATTGGCGTCCCTCAATCAAGACATGAATCACAATCACCTTTGCCCGACCAACGACCCGCACATTTCAATTTCTTAACCACGAGATTCAAATCCATAAAGAACTCCAAAAATTTAACCAAGTTTCTCTTGCCCTTGAAGCATGACTCATCAACAACAGTATATAGAAAGGTTGAGGTTAACAAAATCAATATTTCAGGTTGGTTGGTAGCGTTATAATAATCAACTTATATTTAGATTAATCAATGGATTAGTTCATAAACACTTCTTTTTCACTATTATAATCCTTATAAAAAAAAAAAAAAATCCTTTTATATAATAATTTTATTGGATAACTTATAAGTTTAATCTATATGGTTCGAAGAAAACTAAAATTTAATTTTCATAGTTTCAAAAATTAGAGTTTAGTTTTTATGATTCGAAGAAAAATAGAATTTAGTTGGTTTGAAAAAAAAGTTAGAATTTAATCTCCTAAGATTTTAAAAATTAGAATTTAGTCCTTATAACTTTATAAAATCTAAAATATAGTAAGTGTCGTTCTTGATCATTGGCATATTAAGTACATGGAAACTCACTATTCATGCATCAATGATATAATTTTTGTTGTTATTTCAGTTACTTAACTCACAATTTTATCGACGCAAGAATAACTAACTTTTAAGTACTAAATTAGTCAATGATTAGAAATGGCAAGGACTTATCTTTTAAATTTTATCAAATCATAAAAAATAAATTCTAATTTTTTAAATTGTAACGACTAAATTTTATAGTTTTTCAAAGTATAAGAAATAAACTTTAATTTTTAAAATAATGAAAACTAACCTCTAAATTAATTTATTCAAACCATAGGGATTAAATTTATACTTTAGCCTAATTTATATTATATTAATACTTTATGATTTAATAATTTTGAACTCTAAAACACAAGCACAAGATAAGATAGAGTTCATATTTTGCTAATAAAGAGTATCCCAAAATAAATGTTTATAAAGAGAAATTTGGAGTGAATCTTTCAGTTACTTCCATTGAATTTCGCGCTCTACACGAATCAGCCACTCTGTTTCACGCATTTCACAGCGAAGGATTATGATTCTGCTCATCGATCGCTGAATTCGCAGCTGAATTCGTAGAGGTATTTGGTAGGTTTCTTGATTTCGGAATCAATGGTGGAGAGGCGGAGACCTCTGATTCTGAATTCAACGAAGGCGCTCATCAGCTCGGTGCTTAACTCCTCGCCGCTCGCTGAAAAACCCCCAGTCGCCGGAGAAGACAAGCTCTCCCTCGATTCCGGGCCACCTGAGTTGCAGCTGCAGACCGGGATCCTCCGATTCGTTGAGGATGATAATGAAAATTCAGCTCGGAAGTCGTTTTCCTTCGACGATTCTGCCTTGGTTGGGGTCTCGATGTCCGTTCTGAAAACTCTGTCCATTACTTCGGGCTCTTTGGTATATAAACTAACTTTGCTTTTTAAATTGAAGCATGTTCCGATTATTTGTGGAATCGTATTGTGGATTCTTATCAACTAAGTATAATCTTCGTTTTTTAAGTTCTCATTCATGGATTTCCGTTGGCTTCTGGATTGCTTAGGGCTTGTGTATTGAAGTTGTTGTTGTATTGAAGGTTTCTGTTTCTTAGTTTTTGAAATTTAAGCTTATTTTCACTCAAATTCTCTATAAGAGTTTCATCTTTTATTGTGGAAGTATTTGTGGAAGTATGTGAATCCTAACCAAATTTCAAAAACCAAAACAACTTTTTGGAAACTACTTGTTTTAGTTTCTATTTTTTAAAACATAGATACAAGTTAGAAAAATCATAGGATAAAATAGTTGTTTTAGACTTAATTTTAAAAACCAAAAACTAAAAACAAGATGATTATCAAATGGGACCTTAACTATTATCAAGCATAAAATTTTTCAGAGGGGATCTTCTTTCTTACGATATAGAATATCTTTGAATACTTTGGATTTTAGTAACTCTTTCTTATTTTGTTGGTTTCAAGGTTCTTGTGAAGAATCTTGAATCTAATACGCAGAGAGTTGCTCAGGCAGTTGTTCTAGATCCCCCCAGCACGAGTGAATGCACTTCAGACGTCGAAAAATCTGCTCCTCGTCATGTTATGCTTGTTTTTCCTTCTTTTAATTTCCCTCAAAAGGATCAACAACCAATGGATTCTGGCATTGCCTTTCTATCTCCCCTTCTGGCGTTCAACCTTGACTTTCATTTATCATGCTTAGGAAGTCTAGTACACAAAGGACAAGAAAATTTAGCATCATATTTTCAAGCTAAAGTGGATGATTCGACATCCGGAGAAGGCATTGTTGCTTCTGTTATTAAAGTAGGATTGAAACCTCTAGTTAAGTTGCCTAGATATGCGTCGCACTTGAGGGTTTCTTTTGTGAAGGTGCCAACATGTGGTGTCCTCGAATCTCTAAATGGGAGATCATCTATTGAAGCTGAAAATCGTCAGGAAGTTATTGATTCTGCACTACAGAACTACTTTGAAGTAGAAAGGTATCTTGCTAGAGGTGATGTTTTTAGTGTTCAAGTAAATCGAAATTGCAAATCTACGTTTTGCATTCCATGCAACAAAAGCACAGGGGATAGAAGCATCTATTTTAAGGTGGATATCTTTAATATTATATAAGCTAAGGAATGTTATCATACACAATATTCTTACTATGTGGAAGTTGTATTTTCAGGTTGTGGCAATGGAGCCATCAGAAGATTCGGTTCTTTGTATAAGTCGCACTCAAACTGCTCTTGTGCTTGGAGGCAGTGTTTCTTCTCCCCTTCCTCCTGATCTATTGGTTGGTATACCAAGAAGACTGGCACCGGTACAAGAAAATGCAGTGAAGCTTTTGGCATCCATACTTACACCGCCTCTTTGTCTATCTCCCCTTTCATCGAGATATAGAATTAGTGTTCTATTATATGGCATTACAGGTTTATTATCGATTATCAGAATGCATAAACCTTTTTGTCACCTTTCTTTTTCTTTTGTTCAAGGGTCAAACAAATTTAAGCACCGATGACTTATGTGATATGACAAATCATAGTTTAGCTTGAGCAGATTAATAGTAAAAAAAACATCATAGTTGCAGATTGAACTAAATATGAAGTATAAACCTTTTGTTATTGATATTATGTTTGTCCATGTCTCCTGCACGACTCATCTCCTTTCATTGTTGTAGGGTGTGGAAAGAGGACTGTGATTAGATATGTTGCTCAGAGATTGGGCCTTCATGTAGTAGAGTTTAGCTGCCATGATATTATGGCTTCAAGTGAAAAAAGAGCATCTGCTGCTCTAGCTGAAGCTTTTAACATGGCTCAAAGGTGAAGCATTGAACATCTTACTGCACTTTCATATTCAAAATGACTGGTTTAGAAGTAGAATTTTAACCGTGGTTTCACAGATTGACAATCTAGTCAGGTGAGGGATATGACTGATTTAGTTGCTGTTGTTCACTGGTTCTTTAGATAGTGTCATCCTATTTTGTTTACACTTTTTTTCATTGTACAAACAACTGAGTAAAAAATTTAAATTTTTTTTATGTATTGTTACGCTATTATTTGAATTAAGAAACAATAGTTCATTGATAAGGTTAAGTTATGAGGGGAAGTGCCCTGCAAAACCTAGGAGTCAAACACTGTGATATTCCATATTGCCAAGCTAAATAGGGCAACATAGTGGTTATTTGTGAATTGTGATATTCCATATTTCGTACAGTCCAATTCTATAAGATACTTATCATCTTCTTATTCCTGATGTAATTATATTTTATCAGATACTCACCAACAATACTTCTTCTCCGCCACTTCGATGTTTTTCGGAATTTGGGCTCTAATGAAGGTTCACCCAATGATCAACTAGGCATTCCTAATGAAATTGCTTCAGTCATTAAGGAATTCACTGAGCCTGTTTCTGACGAGGAGGATGCTTGTTATGAAGGCGAAGGAAACAGTAATTTTGTATGCATCTCTTCGTAGTATCCTTGTGTCAAGATCTTTTTTACAAACATGCAGAATTCAAAATTCTGTATCTTTTTCATTGACATTTTAGTATAAGAAAATAGATGTTGAATCATGTTAAATCACAAAGCCTAAGCTTAAGCTAATGGATTGAAATAAATTTAATTATATCAACGAGCACTCCCTTCACTTGTTTTGGGATTTGTTTTTAGAATGACCATCAAGTAGAAATCAATATTAATTGGGATGCAACGACTTTGAACCCTAAACCTCATAATCTGATACTATGTTGAACCATGTAAATCACCAATCAACCCAAAACTTTAAGCTGATAGGTTGGGCACTGTCTAAATTTTATTTTCCGTTCTCCTTCCATTTCATGGAAGCTCACTGTGATGCTGTTACAATGCAATTTCAGGCAAAGGGTAAGGCATTCAAGCATCCATTACTTCTAGTTGCAGCTGCTGACAGTTGTGAAGGTCTACCAACTCCTATTAGACGTTGCTTCAGTCATGAATTGAAAATGGGTCCTTTGACTGAAGATCAGAGAGTTGAAATTCTATCGCAGTGCCTGCAAGGCGTTCCTGAACTTCTTCCCAGTGTATGAAAATGACCCTTTTCCATTATTATATTAATATTCTTGATTCAATTGCACATTGGTGTTGAAAAATGATCAGTTCCTACCTTCATTCTCTTGCAAATTGAGAAGCGTTGTCAATGTGAAGTAAGTAATTTTCGTTATATTGGGCTGGGCTATCCATCTAAGAATGTAGGGAAATTTTTTCTTGCCTAGCTGAAACCTGCTAGAGTGTAGAAGCTTAACAATGATTGAGAAGTTATATGTACATAAATCGTGCAAGATTTATGGAACCCATGGCTAGTTCCCTTTTCATTTGGCAGCACTTGGTTTTCATTCTGTCAATTCCATTGATTAATAGAAATTATATTAAGTATTAAAACATATAGCACTACTATAATTGAAATAGTAATTGTTTCCACTCTTACAAGAATAACTAAATCCTGAATCCTATTCAATTAATCAATGAATATTGTTACAGTAAATACTGAACCTCAATAATATACAAATTTGATATGGTTCCAATTATTTTA
The DNA here is from genome assembly GCA_037833695.1 of Sechiopsis laciniata. Classification (NCBI taxonomy): domain Eukaryota; kingdom Viridiplantae; phylum Streptophyta; class Magnoliopsida; order Cucurbitales; family Cucurbitaceae; genus Sechiopsis; species Sechiopsis laciniata. The sequence continues at coordinate 2,669,057 of JBBMKA010000002.1, read as the reverse complement.
TTTCATTAATGGAATAACTAATAAGTAAATTACATGTCAAATAAATAATTTTACATTCTGTAGTACATAATTCAAGCAATGCGTTGGGAACTTGGCATGTTATAGTTTGACATGTATGGTTTATAATATGCTTTGATAATTGTAAAATCCCAGCCTCGTTAGTTGAGATTTGGGGCTTCAAGACATGCTTTCTTGGAGGTCTCAGGTTCAAACCCCACGAATGAGCTTAATTGTATAATCCCTTGTTGTCCTTCGGGTTCGGACCTTGGGACGGGTGCAAGTTCCGCTTTGGGTATAGTGGAGCGAAGCTCCAATTTCTCAGTTTAAAAAAAAAAAAGCTTTCGATAATTAGTGAAAAATACATTATTAACTCACTAATTATAGAGAATAGTTCTCTGATTTGTTCTATTTAGGTCGAGCATAAATTTGGATGATTCATATAAAAATCCTTTTTTATCTTTATTTTTTATTTTTTTTCATTTCAAACTAATATTATATTTGGTTCATGTTCCTTTCATGTCTACTAATTTTAATTTGCCAGGTAATGCTTCTTGCAGACTAACGTGGAGGATTTCATAAAGGATGTTGCTGCACAGACATCTGGCTTTATGCCGAGGGATCTACATGCTTTGATAGCTGATGCTGGTGCAAACTTATTGATTAAGGACAATTCTCACACTAATAAAGTTGAGGACGAGACATTAGAGAATCGACTTAGATCACAAGTGCTTACTGATAAATCCAATGAAGAAAAGCCGCTTATGATGGATAAAGAAGACTTCAATGCCTCAATGGATCGGTCCAAAAAAAGAAATGCATCAGCATTGGGTGCTCCAAAGGTAAACTGATGGAGTTGTTGCTCCACATATTGGAGTCCGACTTGTTTCCCTGCCGTTGGTTTCTAAATTAATAATCAATATTCATGCCTTAGCATTCTCTTACGTAATTTATCACAGGGTGCAAAAAAAGGTATTGAGAATATATTATATTCTACAGGTTCCAAATGTGAAATGGGAAGATGTTGGGGGACTTGAAGACGTGAAGAAATCAATCATGGATACAGTTCAGGTGGGACATTTTGACTTCTGTGCTCTAAAGACTAATTTATATCGATTTTCAAATTATCTCTAAATAATTAAGGCATGCTTAATAATTTGGTGGGCAACTTTTGCACCGCACCCTGCTGCTAATATACATGTATATAGTATATGCTTGCATGAACGTCAGGTTGTGATTGTGAATGATCACATGTGGCTATTGTTGTGTGTATAATATCATGTTTCATAAGCACTACTCAAACTATCACCGTGGTGTCAACTTTGTTGTTTACTTGTCTGACTAATATCTATTGTATTCCCACAGTTACCTCTGTTGCACAAGGATCTGTTCTCATCAGGGTTGCGCAAACGCTCTGGTGTTCTTTTGTATGGTCCTCCAGGGACTGGAAAGGTATGTTCTGGTTTGTCAGTTGTAATTGTGATTTCAATGCTTTTCTTTTATTCCTGTTAAGATAGCAAGGTACTCAGGTAGTTTTGGTTCTCTATTTCTTTAGACTCTTTTGGCCAAAGCTGTTGCTACTGAGTGTTCTTTAAACTTTCTGAGTGTCAAAGGACCTGAACTAATCAACATGTATATTGGGGAGTCAGAAAAAAACATCAGAGACATTTTCCAGAAGGTTAGCTATGCTTCATGTTTTACTAAATATTGCTCCAGGAAGGAAAAAGAAAAACAAAACCTTTTTCCCATATATGGTTGCTTAACTTTCCGAGCATAATATCTCACGCATTTCTTTAATTTGTACAAATAATTTGCAGGCTAGGTCTGCACGCCCATGTGTTATCTTTTTCGATGAGCTTGATTCTCTTGCTCCTGCTCGAGGGGTATCTGGAGATTCTGGAGGTGTTATGGACCGAGTAGTTTCTCAGGTGATAAATTGATTATGTAATTCGGAGAGTACTTTGCTTTTGGTAGTTGAGGGTCTTTTAATATAATAACATCATTTGTCAACTGTAGATGCTTGCAGAAATAGATGGCCTTAACGATTCTAGCCAGGTATATGCTTTTCCAACTGATTTGTACTTCCATATTTTGTTTTGTTTCAATATTTTTTACGAAAAAGTATATATTAAAAGAATTTTTAGTTAGATTTGTATCACTGTGCTTTATTAGGATCTCTTTATCATTGGAGCAAGTAATAGACCCGATCTGATTGACCCTGCACTTCTTCGTCCCGGTCGATTTGATAAGTTGCTATATGTTGGAGTGAACTCCGAAGCATCTTATAGGGAACGGTTAGTTTACATTCAAATCATGTCTACAAGTAACCTTGATCTCTCTCCAATATTTAATTTGCTTATCCTTTTCAGAGTTCTTAAAGCACTCACTCGGAAATTTAAATTGCATGAGAACATATCACTTCTGTCTATCGCCAAAAAATGCCCTCCAAACTTCACCGGTGCAGACATGTATGCCTTATGTGCTGATGCTTGGTTTCATGCTGCAAAGCGCAAGGTCAGTCTTTTGTACTTCTTGCTCCATACTCAATTTTAGAATGCTTTTAATGGGATAGTTGTAGAAAAGAACGGGTGTTTTTGTCTGTAAAATATGATGTAGTGCTTAGAGACTGCAATTGTTGAGGTTATTAGTGGAGAAAAAACTAAGACCCTTAGTTTCTTATAAAAAAATAAAAAATTAATAAATGCTACAAAATTAAAACTGAGACACTTTATATTGCCTGTCTGGTTCATCATTGATTTATGCTTTGAAAGATGTTGAAATATGCCTTGAATTATTCGATGCCCCACGATTACTTCGTCGGAGGTCTCGCTGCCCAGTCTAGACAAAATATGTAATTCGGTTTATGCTTATGCATTTGGGCTTATTTTGTAATAGAGTTTTATGAGAGTACACTATATGAACTCTCTTAAAACCCTAGCCTCAATTGATCGAAATTTTGTATTCTTATCTTCAAATTAATAAAACCGTTATCTCCTCTGCCTGTGGACGTAGCTAATCACGTAAATTGAAAATTTCATGTGTTCTTCTCTCATGTTTTTACCGTTTTCCTTTTGATTGTTGTTCCGTTTTTCCTAACAAAAGATATGATTATTATTATACTTTTTGTTGCTTTCTTCAAGGTTATAAGCTCAGATTCAAGTTCATCTATTGATGACCAAGACGATGCTGTTGTAGTTGAAAATGGTGATTTTGTGGAGGTACTTCATTATTGTTTCTTCACTTCTATAGATAGGCTGCTTTTATTCTTTATCTGATCTCCAGGAAAAAATAAAATAAAATTGCATGATCTCCTCTCAATGGGTTTATAATGTGGATGAGGAAGATTTTATTTATTTATTTATTTATTATTTTTTAATGCATTCTGTATATTGTCAGGTCTTAAAAGAACTATCTCCTTCATTGTCATTGGCTGAGCTGAAAAAATATGAGCAGCTGCGGGATCAATTTGAAGGAGCTTCAAAATAAGGTACGAATCTAGTTATTGTTTCAAAATAAATTCTGTGCCAATAATTGAAAATGAAATCTCTTTCTTGTTTGTTCAATATCTTTCCGATTGGTCAATGATGAGTTGGATTCTTGCTGTGATAAGGGTTGGTGGAATTTTTTTTATAAAAAAAAAAAAAAAAAAATTGATCCTATAATTTGTATTAATTAGTTGGAAAATAAGGTGGTTTAAGATCTTATTTAAATTTTGTAAGGTTTGAATTCCTTATTTGGAGGGAATATTTGCATCTTAGAGTACGTAGAAATTACAAACCAAATATGATTTTAAATAATTTAAAAGAAATTTGTTGCAAATAGCAAATTTTAATATTCCTATTTTAATTGTAACAACTTTTCAAAAATATTTCATACATAGCAAAATGTGAAATATGTAACTCGATTGAACTCTATCAATTTCAAGTTTATTTGATTGAAACACACTTTATTGAATCAATTTTACAAATTAATTTAACGTGATTGTTCAATTTTTGTTATATTTAAATTTTTTCTAAAATGTTGACATCGATAGATTAGTTTTATTTTTATTTGCTTCTCATGAAAAATTTCCAAATTTAGAATTTTGGTCTTTATAGTTTAGGGAAAGTTAAAATTGAGTTCTTGTGATTTTAAAAACTTTTTTTTCATGATCGGTTTTCCTTGTTCAGTGATTTCACCTACGAGTGAGGTCGTTCTAAGAGTGTTTACAAGCTTACAAGAAGGGAATCAATAGACTAAGATGTGCTTAAAGTAATGATTGACTTATAATAAAAAGCATAGTTATAGTGGTTTTTTTGATTTTTAGACTATATTGATAATCGAACCGATTCAATAAATTTATCAAAAAGAAAAATTAAACAGCAAAACTATTAGTTCGGTTTTCCTTAGTTTTTAGGTCAAATCGAGAATCGATCCGATCTAATTGATTTGACAAAAAAAATCGAATCAATGTCCAATAAAAGTCAAAATCATTGACTTAATTTTTCTCGATTCAATTTTTATTCTTTTTTTACTATTTTACTTTATTTTATTTCCAACCACTATTTGAATAGTTTTTTCCTAAAAAAATCTCAAAATTTAAAATTAACCTAAACAAAAATAATTAGTCATAATGTAAGTAAAAATATTGGCTCGGTATGGTATTTATTGGTTTTTACAAATAGAAATTAAGTCGAAAGTGTTTTCTCTAAAGTAGCTCAATATTGTGTGAAAATATCAAACCAATTCAATAGATCGGTTTGATTTTGCTGGTTTTCAATAATTATTATCACTTCTAATAAAAAGTAAATTATTATAATAAAAGAGGTTATAATAACTTGTGTTTTGGACGTAGGTTGTTATAATGAACTTATGATAACTTGTGTTGTGTTTTATTTTAATAACCAATTATTATAATTGAGAGTTTCATTATAAAATGAATTATTAAACATGGTTAAATGATTATTATAGTTTGGATAAGGAATTATGGACTAACTCATTTATTGTTATAATTGGTTGTTCAAATAGAGTTAAGTTATTATAAATCAACATAATCCACCTTTAAACAGTTCCTTAAATGCCCACTTTTCTCCGATATTAAGATATGGGATTCAAAATTTATGACTTTTTGATGAATGGAATGGTAATATATTTTTGGTTAGCTGAATTATACTTACATTAAATATAATAAATAAATTTAAATATTTATTTTGTTGATATTATGAGATAAAAACAAAATAAGAAATACTAGGATCTATGATGACCTCAAAAGGAAACATAATATTGTGAGGTACTTTGTTATTTTGCTCTTGTTTTAAACATTTTATCCTTAAAAAATAAAAGATAAAAACACTATTGTGATTAGTTACACAGTTAAGGACAAATTTGGAGAACTATAATAACTTTATTGGTCATATCAAATAAAAACATGTATATGTTTTCGGGGACATGCTTCAACTTCACTTTTTTTTTCTTTTTTTTTTTTTTGTTGGTATCCAAAATTCGACTTCTACCACACAACTTGGTCAAAAAGCAGTAAAATTCCTAAGTTGCAAATCAAAAGTTTCGATCTATTCATCCTAACATTTACTATTGTAAAATAATAATAAAACTGGTGTATATGAATTGGAAAAAATAAAGTTGAAATGTGTTTGGGAGAAATTTATAATTTAATCTCATATAAATGATTTTTTTTGTGTTTTATTAAATCATTGGAAGAAGAAATTAATTTTTCTTTCTAAATCACAAGGCTAAATTAATAATTTTCTTAATTTATGTTAATAAGTAATGGTTAAAAATATTTTGGTCTTTTAGCTCCATGTATTTATGATTTTGGACAAAAAAAAATTAGTCTTCTAGGAATAGAATACAAATTATTTTTTTAGTTGAATAATAATTAAAGTAAAGACTTAAATACATGATATTTTTTTTATTCAATAATATTTAAGATTTGAACGATAACTTACTAGTTACTATTTGATATATAATGTTACTAAAATACACAAATACATAACATCTGGACATACATTCTTATGTCAATTGAATTGTTAAAATCAAATTATTCATTTGATAATGATTATGAATTGTTACCCAACTATCTTGGAATGAGTTAGCAGTTCAAAACACTTTAGAGAATTAAAATGTGATTAGTTCAATTCATTATAACCATTTACCTAGAAATTAATTTGCAAGCAAGCTGATTCGGAATATTTTAATTTAAAGTGAATTTATAATATTGAATTTTTGTAAAAAAAAAAAAAAAAAGTACTCATCAATTTATATTGTGAAAGAAAATAATTTGTTTAGCAAAAAAGTTGGTGACGGGTTGGTTTGATTTATTGATTGTAATCAAATTCAATTCATTTATATGTATGGTTTGTGATTTCTCTTGCAATTTGAACTTAGAAAAAAAAAAATTAATTAGGTCGATCAAAACTACAAAAAAATATTTATGAGATTTCTTCGAATCATATCTAATTTAACTTTTTATACAAAATAAACTCTATTTTCTTTTCAAACGACTATTTATAATGTAAAAGTATTTTTACTTTTTATTAATAAGTTAAAGATTTTGACACTAATAATTATAATAATTGAACCTCCGGTTTACATCCTCAAATACAGTATAGGTTTGCGTTTTTTGAACTTTTAGGCCCCGTTTGATAATCATTTCGTTTTTCGTTTTTTGTTTCTAGTTTTTTATTTTTGAATTTTCGTTTTTTGTTTTAAAAAATAAAAACCGTA
>JBBMKA010000002.1:2637876-2662237 GCA_037833695.1 Sechiopsis laciniata | reverse complement strand
TATTATGTTCAATATTAATTATAAGTTTATTAAAAAAAATTATTAATTATTTGTTAACTTTTTAATTTAAATTTAATCAACTAAAAAAAATTGTAAAAAAAATTTCATAACTCTTCTTACAATAACCTACACCCCCAAACACCGTTTATCATAACCCCTCTTATAATAATCTGCACCCCAAATACTGTTTATCATAACCCACCATTTATCATAACCATTCGTCTACAATTACATAACCGGTGCCCCAAACGCATCCTAAAACATTTTGTCTCTAAAATCTAAATTGTTGTTACATTTTTAGTCAAACATTTAGCAGAATTTGATATCCTATCACGAGTTGCTTTAACACATTAGTCCACTACAAACGTCCTTGGATAAAGTGATTAGATTAAAAAAAAAAATTGTTTTTAAGTGAATAAACACATTCACTATAAAAAAAAAAAAGTTGGCTCTTGTCCCATTTTGATGTAACCTAAAATTTAACGACGTCAATTGCAATAAGTCATTTGGTTTGGAGAGTTTAAGGGAAAGGTCAACCTTAGACACTCCATTTTTGTAAGGAAGTGAGTTCACTTTCTAGCCCCGATATGCTTTTATTTAGTTTAAATAAGGTTGGTGACAAGTGTTTGCTAGTCAATCTAGTTAGTTTTGGTTATGTTATCGGATTTTTTGAAGAAAAGTTGTTTGATCAAAGTTTCTCGACCATTGGGTCGAACTACTATTACCCTCAAAGAGATTTTCAGTCCTTTACGATTTCTTAGCTCTCTTCTTATTTTTTGGTGATTACATGTACGTCAATATATTTTATTTCTGTTGGTTTAATTTCCAAAGTTCATCAAAATTCAACAATTCAAGTGTTGAAATTATTGAGTCGGTCGCATTTGTTGGGTTCTTCCAATCTCAATTATATGAATACCTACTCACAAGGTTACGTTGATTTTTATGAAATTTTATTCATTTTCATCCTGTCTATTTGTCGGTTCGAGTTGTGGACCGTAATCAATTTAGTTACTAGAATTTTTTTGTCATTGTGTTTGCTCCTACTATATTGGGAGTGGTTTGCATGCCTTCCTACCATTATTATTATTATTAATGAAAAGTTTATAATTTCAAAAAAAAAAAAGAACAATATTTCATGCGAAATATTTGAATTCATCACTTATATACCCATGATTTTTCATTCATCTAATCAATGTGGAACAACTTTGTTTGCATCCCAACAATCCTTCCGTCTAACAAAGTTTCATCGAGTTTCTTTGTGCGCCTTCTGTATTCGATACAAAGCTCGAGCGGCCTCCAGTCAAATAGTCAATCCGTATAGGTGACATTCATATCAACTTCTCTTTTTCTAAGAGCACGCCACTAGTCCGATAGAATAGATTTTGGCAACGACTATTATATTCAACTAACTCCACTTTTAATAAGAATACATTGCTAGTCAATTTATCTAGTTCACACCAATATATGATTAGGATTGTCATCCTTATCACTATAATGAGTTAAATGGTTGAAAAGAATGTTAAATTCCAAATTTTGATCAAAATAAATTTAAAAATTTTAAGATTAGGTGGTATGTCCTATGATAATAATCGAGGTACACGCAAGTTGGACCGAATAGTCACGAATATCAAAGAAAAAAAATTGAAAATTTTATCAAACTATATATGTAAAAAATAAAATTCTAACTTTTAACATTATAAATATTAAATAATATATTTTGTTAAATCATTCCGACAAAATTTATAAACTAACAAACAAACAAAAAGTTGACAACACATTTTTATGATGGCCAAAATAAAATGTTTTAAAGAATATATGGGGAAAATATTAAATCATTAAATACAATAAATATATCCTTTATTTCTATTTGTCACATGTTCAAATAATATCCTCGCCCTCGGTATATGCTGTTACGATCCCGGAAAGTTCCTGATTAGACTGACGACTCTAATTTAGCCCTAATTCTCTAGATAATAACAAGTTTGCCATTCCTTTTTTTCCCAAAAGTGTAAAAATTATTTTATTTTCAGTTTTTAGAGATGACATAAGCATATGCCATGAAATTAGTCCAACTGACCAACTGTAATCTTCAACTTTTCTTTACAATTTGAAAAGTCAAACAATTCCAATCAATTTATTTGTCTAATTAAATAAACTAGTTATTTGCAAATTGCATCAATATCAATCACTTTATTGTAATGTAATTAAATGAATGAGATGTTTGTAACTTGCCCCAATATCAGTCACTTTATTATCTAATTAAACAAATATTTGAAGTATTTGTAAAATTATAAATGGATTGTTGTTAAATCATATTTATAGTCTTTAAATTTAATTTATTACCTGTTTTTCTAATTATTACCATTAATGTATCACTTTTAATCTAGTGTGAATTTATTGAAAAGACCTGCCATATCAACATATTAATTAGTAACTTCGCCAATGGCAGTGAGTAATGAGTAGCAATAATCAAATATAATTTTTTTTTTGAAAAAGAAAAATATCATTAAGAAGCATCCACTAACTTCAAACAATCCAACTCGAAAGTGGAGCCAACGACGAGGGGAGCTGCCCGCTCCAAAAATCCACACCATCCTCAACAGGAGAAGAAGAGGGAATCCAACTAAAAAACATCGAGTGAGTTTGTTTGGCTACCGCATCAGCCATACGATTATAAAACCTTCTACAATGCGAAATGTTCACAATCCCTAAATAAGAGATCAATTCTCTAATATCAACGACAATGTTGTTAAATTCAGAAAAGTCATGAGTATCACCACTACTGGTATTTAAGACCTCTAAAGCATCATACTCGATCAAAATAGGGGGCATCCACTGAGTATCAAGCTCCCGAATATGATTCAGATCATCCCTCAGAGCCATCCCTTCCAAGACCTTGACAGAGAGATTCTTGAAACCCGACCTCGACCCCATCAGCTTGGGCCTTCCCCTCCAATCGCGCACCACCCAACCAATACCACCAATACCATGGGAAAGCGATGCATCCACATTTAGCTTCTGGCAATTTTGAGGAGGAGCTTTCTATTGGTCTGCTTCGCTCCGCCTAGAAAGCTTTTTAATCGAAGGAATTCCTGCAAATATTAACAAATGAGAATTAATCGACCTTGAGATCAAATCATACAGGTTTTGGAACTCCAAATTAATTTTATCACGAAGGACTAAGTTCCTAAAATTCCAAAGCCCCTAAATAATAATAATAGCTTTAAAATGTTCCTCCTCTCGGATTTTAAGAGAAATGCCTTCCCAAAAGTCAACACCTTTCTCCACGTTTGTGAAATAATATTCAAAATCATTAAGCTCCAAAAATTAGTCAAATATAATTTTGATTTAAAAAACAAATCAAATATAATTTTGTTGCTAAAAGCATTAACGGCCACATTTAAGTTAGTAGATTCGTATCTCAATCATTTTATTGGAATTGAAACACTCTAAAATTTTAAATACCAACCTTTTGATAATTTAAAGCTTGTTTGGCAATGTATTTATTATATATAAATTTAACTAAACGAATCAATGGTGTGTTAGTTTCACTATTTGTTGGTAATCAAGTTCAAAACCACAATTATAAGTTCGATCATAAAAATCGATATTTGACCCTCATTATTTATTTGAAAGCAGAGGTACCTATATGTAGGGTTTGTTGTCCTCCTCCTTTAATTTATACTAAACAAAAATTCAAATCCATACTTACTTTTTTAGCACAATATCCTTAAAATGTTTTATTCAGAAAAAAAAAAAGAAGCACAAACAGTTTTGTTTCCAAGTTTTAAATGAAAATAGTTATAAATTAATCTAGATGAAATATGATCAACAAAACAAAATATTCAAAATTTTACGGCTGAGGTACATGTATATATTTTAATTCAACATACAAGCCTCGAACTCGTAACCAATTAATTTCTGTGTGATACATGATACCATTGAAATACTCTTTTGGCTAAGCTATTGAAACTTCTAACATTCTTTTTTATCAACAATTTATTTAATCTTATAATTTAGCTTGTAATTTGATAAAACTTCGCAAATAGTCTACAATATTTGTAATCGTTGACAAATTTAGTACAATTCAATTTTATCCACATATGAATAAAATGATCTTCTCTAACGAGTTAACTCTTTGAGGTACATAGCCGATTAGAAGTTTGAAAATTAACAATTTAATGTAGTTAAAAAAATTGATAACCATTACGAAGTGTTCTAGTGGGCATTAGGGTATTTGAGAGCTAAGAGATAATGAGTTCAATCTATGGCGACCACACTACTTAAAAATTATTTTCATAAGAATTTCCTTGACATCCAAACAAACTTATTACAATCGCTAAGTGCTACTCTTATAGGTATTTATATATAAATAGTTAATTGTCATATTTATGGTAATTACTACAAATATTATCTATTTATTATATTTCATATAATAAAAACTAAATTCACTTTAGTTTTTGGAAATCAATAATTTTCATTCCACACAAAGTATGAGGCTAGCCTCTGTTACATCATAATCACGTAACTAGGAACCAACTCTTAAACTAATATCGAAGTCTAAAACAAAATACAAATTAGAGGCAACAATCCAACATGATAGAGAACATAAAAAAAGTTCGACCAAATTAAATCAACACAACACATTACAAGAAAAATAGTTTTTGTCGACGGAAACAACTTACGTCGGCCGTGACTACGTTTGGGCCGACAGAATAATGGTATCCGTCGGCGTAGGTAAGAAAATCTTCCCAAAACGAAAATTTGGGGGAAAAAACAAGATTTATGGCTTCCATAATTTTTGTAACTTAATACTTCATTGTCTATTTGTAGGAGAACATGGTAAACTTACAGGAGTCCTCTACTATTGAAGGGGCTGAACCCCTAACAGACGTCGAAGTTTGTGAAAATGTGTTAGGGCGGCGCACATATGGGATCCGAGGCATGTGCAATTTGCCAAGTGAAAAACGGAGAAAATGTAAATTGTCTAGCTCGACTTTGAGGGCTACAAGTGGTCGAGTATCAACAAGTGACTATGAGCTGAACGAGAAGGTAGTAACACTCACGGTGCATAACGAAAGCTTCAAAATCAGGTGACCCAGCTGATGCAATCTAATATGCAAGCACAACTACCGAAGGTGTTGAGAAAGCTCGATAATGGCAGTAGTTCGTCTAAATAGCTAGGAACTTTTTTAATCTATTTAGTTGTGGCTATCCTGCAGCAAAGATAGCCACAATTGTTAATATATAAATGTTTTCACAGGTTTACAATTTTTGGGTAAATTATAATACGTTATTATGCTGCCAAAATTTTTATAGAGTTTTTGAGATTTGTGTTGTTTTAAGGTAGAACTTACAAGTTATAGTTCGATGATTGTAACTCTGGAAAATAGAATCCGTGACATTTTTTCTTACATTGAATCAATCATTTATTTTATATGTGCTTGGATAAGATATAGGTTCACTTATAAAAGTTTAAGATTCTAATCATATTCTTTGTTTACTATTCAGGTATTTTGTTGCTGCGATAAAGATGTGAATGAGATTATGTTATTAGGGTTACATTTTGGTATTCTTTTTGTATTACTTAGGGGTGCGTTTTTTCGTTTCTAACATTGAATTATGTTATTTTGAATCAAGTTTGTAAACATGAATGAATTGTAGATCTTTTTCTTTATGTTATATGGAAACTTTAACATTGTTTAAGTTGTTGAATGTATGAACTTATTTTGGATGTTGAATTACTGTTTATGGGTTCATTTGGAGATTCATTTTGAATGTTGATATTATTCTAAAAATAAACAAATTTAGGAATTAAAAAAAAGGGGGGATCTACGGCAACGGAGGGCTCCGTTGGCGTAGGGTCTCTACGTCGATGAAACTAATCTCTGTCGTCGTAGGCAGTTTACAGCGACGGAAGAGGCTTCTGTAGGCACCCTACGTCGAAGGAACTAATAGTCGACGTAGGGTGCCTACGCCGACAGAGACAATTTTCTGTCGGCTTAGGCTATGCCGACGGACCTACGTCGACAGAGTTAACGACAGACGTTTTTCCGTCGCCATAGGCTATGACGACAGAAATACAGGTCTAAGGCGACGAAAATTTTCATCGGCAAAGCTGCTTTTCTTGTAGTGACAAACCATGGTTACAATAAATGTGGGTAGGCTTTAAAGAAATCCAATGTTGATAACCTAAAACCATCGTCAACACCCTGAATGGTTAATTGTCGAGTTACTTTGGGGAATAATCTGAGTGTCATCTTCATGACTGATGTACGTGATCCCTCCAAAGCTAAAATGGAAAAATAGAATTATGAATGAAACCAAATCTTCCCTTAGTATGAACCCATGATCAATCTATATGAGCAGTTTTCATCCACAAGCTCAAAAGTTATGCGAAATAAAGCTAATATATATATATATATATATATTAAGAACAAGAACTAAAAGCATGATAAAATGATCAGACCTATACCTAAACTTAAGAAGGGAAGACCAAAAGAGATTTGTTATATTAATTCACTAACCAACTTTGCATTTGGGGAGGAAGAAAAAATATTCAATATGAGATACTGTATCAAACTAGATAAATCGGTTCGTGGGATGTTGGTTTGACTTATAGCCCGAATTGAACTGGGCAGGTTAGATAGGTGGTTTGATTCAAACTCAAACCCAACCGCACCCTACCTCTGGCTCACTCACCAAAAGCGTTAGCCTTAGCATGTTTGATAACTTGCAACATCTCGAGCAATGCACCTAGCAGTTGTGCAAGGACATCTGTCCACATCGCCTGTGTTTCCAACTAGTACGCAACCACTTGCCCCTTACCTAGAAGGTCGCCAGAAACCTCCTTACAACCGTCTTCTTCCTCCATCCGCTTTCTCAGCTTCACACTTCTTTGTTTCTCTGTTCCCTTCCTTCATTCAGCTTGATTTTTTCGTCTGTTGTTGAAAAGTAAACCTGCTATTGAAATCTTTTACCTAACAATGTCTGTCATGAGAAACTCTTTCTGGGCTGAGAAGAAAAATGGAAAAGACGATAGGCTTACAATAGTTTTTTATAAACCTATTTTACAATTTTTTTTCACACAAATACACTAAGGTGGGCCCACTCTTTCACGTGAGAAAAATTAAAGAAGAGATTTATAGTTTTTGTTGAAAATATCCGTGTTAAAGCAATTAAAACAAATATAATACTTTGTCAAAATATAACATCATGTCGAAAGATATAGTTCTTCTTCCTTAAACTCTTCTTTACTTTAGCCCTAACATCTTTCACTTTCGAAAATACCTTGTCACATACGTCAAGGAGCACGCCTCTCTTTGAAGTTAAGAGAAAGATTAAGTTCCATGTTGAATCCCCTTCTTAGTATAGTAGAGAAGAGTAGAAACAGAAAAGAAAACCACGCTGAAGGCAAAGGTCTTTCCAAATTTGAGGATAAAACCTCTCTATTATGAGGATTGCCCTCCTAAATTCCTTATGGAAAAATAGAGAGAAGCTTTCCCTCCTCTCTAGATTTTCTTGGCTCACTACATCAAAATTTCTCTATCAGCACACATATCTACTAAACAAGTTCTTCCCATTAACTATTACACTCTCTCTTTTGTTTCTAAATTCGACTTTTATACTTTATAGATTTAATTTTAATTTTCTCTACCAAATTCATAATTTAATATATCCTTCATATTTGTTTACTTTAATTATAGTTATTTTGTGTTTCCATGATCCACGTGGAAGTCGTGTGGGAATAAAGATAGTTGAAGCAAATAGAATCAAAGGCAAGTGGCAATCAGTACAGTACGCACAGAAAAAGCATCACCAGATGGGCGGGGTACTTTTGACTTCTTACAAGTCAAACACCACCAATTTTCAGATATAAATGGTTATCATCATCCAATTCAAAACAACTTATGAAATTTTTTTCTTTCCTTTTTTGAAATAACAACTAATGAACTTAATTGATTAATAATATACATGTTTGATACTTGTTTTCTTTACAAAATATATATATATATATATATATATATATTTTGTAAGCATAACGACGGAAAATGAGTTTGTTCTGGACATTTTATACCTATTAGTCACTTACTTTTAAATGTATTATTAATGAGTAGCAAGAGTGTGCATTGTTAATGAACTTATGATCAAGAAATATTATCCTGTTAGATTTCACGAGGTGGAGTTTTAATATAAGAAACTGGATGAACTTTTAATATTTATATAAGTATGAGTTATTTTTTTTAGAAATTTGAACTTTATAGCAACTTTTTTACTCTAATTTATAATTATAGTAACTTTTTATAGTAAATTCTGCTTATTTTTTTTAAAAAATTTATATTCTACTCATTTTGATCGACGATTTTGATAGAATCTATCATTCTCTAGTGATGGAAGTCTATCAATTTACTATTGATTGAATCAACTTCTCATTCAAAGATTTTAATTATTTTTCAAAATACTTATTTATAAGTAATTGATTATATCAATCCCTATTCATAGAATCTATCAATCTTTAGTGATGAAAGTCTATCAATTTACTATTGATAGTGAAAGGGGAAAGCCCATACTTAAAATTAAAAGAAGCCCAATCCAAGCAGATGATTTAAAAGTAGCTAGACCACGTTATGGGTCTTTTGGTCTTTTTAATAGGTCCTTTTCCATTTTTTTGTTATGTTAGCAAATATTTTCATTATTGTGTTATTTGTGAAATATTTTAGCCATTTTATAATATACATGCAAAATCTCTTATTTTTTTTGCTAGGTATGTGACGACTGTCTTACTTGTTTGCATGTGAAGAATTTATTTTTATAGATGTTTATCTGTTCTTTTATAATTTACAAACATCATATTGAAGTTTTACAACAAATTCTAGAACCTTCCATGGAGTGAGTCTCCATACATATATAAAAAACGAATATTTTTATCCAAATTTGGCTATTCATTAATTTATTTTTGAACCAACTTAGATTTGAGATTACATGGACTTGAAGCTCTAATATATTGGTTACTAAAGTTATATTATATTAATCTGCTTAAATATTTTAATGAATTCGAACTTATAACTTCTAGGTTCATGAATACAAAATTTATGTGAATGACATATCACTTTTAGTTTAAATTACTTAAAGTTTATAAAGATAGTATTTACTTGGAAGGCTTTTTTTATGCAAAATGGAGTTGAATTATTATAATTCAACCCACGTTTAGTCTACCAATAATAATATTGATGGATTGACTCCAACTCAAGTCGTTCTTTGACATAACCTCTTCTACCATTTTCATATAGCTCATGCTCCCATTTGAGTTTACTCATTTACATTTCATTTTTTATAATAACCTCAACATTAAATATTGTTTGTCATAATTCATGTTATAAGAACTTACACTTTAAACACATTATAAATTGAAAGAGTTGGTGGTATGTTAGTTTCATTGTTTATTAGTAATGCAGTTCAATACCACAGTCATGGGTTCAATTCTAAAAATCGGTATTTGACTTTCATTTTTTTGAGAACTAAAGTGCATTCTATATAAGATTTATGGTGCTCTTCTCTCAACTTGTATTAAGAAAAAACTTTAAACACATTATAATAACTCATCATTTATTACATCTTACCTGCCAAAGTAAGCATAACTCAAGTAACCTACTAAATATATTAGTAATGAATTATGTGGTTTGAGTTCTCAATTCCGTGTTATACTAAAAAAATTATTATTCTTTCTTTATCGTACAAAATTGAAAATGAATGAACTTACTAGATGTAATAGAACTTTATAATATCTTAAACTTTCAATTTTGTATTTATTAAGTTCTTGATTTCTTAACAACGTCTAATAAATCTACCAAATAAACATGAAAGTTTTTAGAAAAATTAAGTGACAATGATTGTAATTGGTCATCAATCTTATTAAGAGTCGATTTTTGAGATATAAACAATAAAATATGAAAATTAAAAGACATTTTGGACCCAAACTTAAACATTTAAGACATAAAAAATATGTGATTCACCTTCTAAAAGAATAATTCTAGTGACATCATATATAATTTAATAACTATAAAACTACACATTCAAATGTCCCATAAACATTATTGAATTAAAAAAAAAAACGATTTTCCTACTAATTTAACACATTTTTATATGTACATTGCATAAAAAGATTTAAAAGATTCATATATAAAATAAGATAAGGAATGAACCAAATACTGATTTGAGTTGAGTTCTAATAACATATTGAATAACACAAATTTCTATTTCAAAAGAAGAAACCGATTGAAAATTAAAATTAAAAAGGGAAAAAAAATGGAATGAGAAGAACAAGAGGAAGAAGAATACACGTGTAGAACAAAGGTTGTTCATGATATGAATCTTATTAAGCTCGTGTTGTAACATTTAATTCAATTACAACTCAAATGGTTACATTTTTACAAGACCATGGAATCTAAATTAACAATCCACACACCCAATTGATAGGAAAAAAAAAACTTACAAAAAACCCCTAAAGATAAATCCAATAAAAATCGTTGCTTTCTCTGTTCTCTGGAAGACGAGTTGATCTGAAATAAAATTTACATTTTTTTATTGACAGAACGAGAGAAAAGAAAATTACAATAATAAAAAAAATAAATTTATACAAAAACGCGGCTGCTGTCCACACCAAAAACCGGGGGAGAAAGAGAGAGAGAGAGAGAGAGAGAGTTTTTCTTGCTTGGCAATTCCAGCTAAAGAATCGAAATCCGCCATTAATGAATTTCGAGTTAAACTCAACAGAGATCAAACCCTTCTTTTGCTACAGATCGGTGATTTTGATTTGATTATTGCAAGACCAGCTCCTTTTTGTTTGGGGTTTCCCCATAATTTCGAGTGGGGTTCTTTCAAAATTTCGATTTTGACGTGGGTTTGATTTCAATTTCGAGATCGGGGGGGATTGTGAGTGGTTTATGGGAAAATTGTTATTGGGTTTTTGTGGGTTTGTGGCTTTGTGATATGGGTTGGTTTAAGATTTGGGTTTGGATTGAAGTTTGGTTTTGAGGTAGCTGCTTGGACTTGTTCTTTGTTGTTGTTGTTGTTCTGTGATTTTTTCAATGATTTCTGTAAGTGATTTAGGGATGCGAGGAAGGAAATAGGGCAAGGAGATGGAAGATACTGAGCTTGAAGAGGGAGAAGCTTGTTCATATCAGAACAATGGAGATTTTGATTCTAATATCGACCCTGATGTTGCTCTCTCCTACATCGTAAGCCTTTTTGTGCATCTTGTTTTCTATTACACTTCTAGATTCTCGTTTTGACCTTGTTTGTTGAGTTAGATCCAGATTATGATGGTTTAGAATTCTGGGTTTTGATATTGGCTTTTGTTGCTGCTCCAAAAATATGTATTTTTTTTAATGCTTTTGTAGTTAATGTGTTTCTGGTTATAGTTATAGTTAGGTTAAAATGAATAAGCGAAAATGTGAGGAAGTATGGTTTTCTCTAGGTGAAGAAATTTTAGTATGGTTTTGCTGGCCTCTTTGTGAAACAATTTCATTGATGTATGAAATTACAAGATGAGGAACTTCGGGAGGAAATTACAAAAGACCTCTCCGATTCAAAAGGAGGGTGGTATAACTAGAATGGTGAAAAGGGGAGAGCGTTTACATCAATGTACAACCAATAAAGCTGTAATATCATAAAACTTTTAAATTCCTGGATTTTTGTCTTGATGGACGGTGGTTTTGATGGCCTCTTTATCAGTGGTAGGAAATGATTCAAGGAACTCTTCCCCTTTCCCACATGATCCATTCAGGGTAGAGGAAGCAATTTGGCTGTTATTTCTTCTTGAATAGTTAAATTTCGTTCTGCTTTGGATCTCTTACTTGAATTGGCAAAGTGTGATAGAGGAATTGAGCTTTAGCTCATGTATTATGGTTACATTTCAGTGATGAGTTCAGTTTGCATATTCTGTAATCTGTATACTATGATATGCATCGGAAATGTAATCATTGAACTTCAGAGGTTTTGGTTGTTGATGCGATAATTTGTTTGCTAGGGGTGTCAGATGGTAATGTTATTATGATAATCATTCATTTGCAGACAATTACATTTGTCATGTTTAACTCGTCTCCTGAATGGAGTATCTGTTTATTGACTGCGAGACTTTGAACTGAGGTCTCATTATGTCTTGTAGTGTCTTTTATATGTGTTTGAGGGCATTTTAACTTGTTGATCAGGATGTGAAAATTCAACATGTTCTGGGACACTTTCAGAAAGATTTTGAAGGTGGAGTCTCTGCAGAAAATTTGGGTAAGCTGAAATACAGTGGAACGATGGCCTTTTTCATTCCTATGGTACACTAGTTTTAGTTACTTTATATGAAGTAAAAATTGGATGCTGTCATGCTTACTACAGGGGCAAAATTTGGTGGATATGGTTCATTTTTACCTTCCTATCAACGGTCTCCAGTTTGGTCTCATTCAAAGACTCCACCTAAAGGTTCTAATTGCATTTCATCCAGATCTCCCAATAATTTTCAACAGGAGGTAAATTTCTTTTCTTTCTTTCTCTTTTGATAATTGGCATTTTAATTTTGTGATTGATGATGGCCTTATTCAGCACGAAAGATGTGTTTATATTCAGGTTGGCCATAATAACTCTGTAGTTTCTTCAACTACTCCTCATTCAATAAGACCTGGACCGCCTTCTACTAGTTCTACATCGCTGCCCATAACCAAAGGCCCGAATCTGAATGAATCATCCAAACAAGAAGTATGCATGTCTTTCCCGCATGTTGACGAACTTGCTTCTGGATATGGATGTGTGAACAACAAATCCACTACGTCTTCAGACCAAAAATCACTGAAGGTGCGAATTAAAGTGGGTTCCGATAACCTGTCGACAAGAAAAAATGACGCAATCTATTGTGGTCTTGGCCTCGATGTTTCACCATCTTCATCATTAGATGACAGCTCCTCAGAAAGTGAAGGGATCTCTCGCGAGGTTCAAGATGGCCCATTCGAATCTCCAACTAGCATTCTTCAGGTATCTCTGTCTACAATGCTCATTGTTTGTCTACCTCATTTTCCTGTATTTGCCTTCTTTACTGCTATAATGTGCCTCAGTGATCAAAATGCAATTAATTTGTGGTGCAGATGATGACATCATTTCCAGTTCAGGGAGGTCTCTTGCTATCGCCTCTTTCTGATGATCTTATTCACCTGACTCAGACGGGGAAGCCTGGAAGAGATAAAAAAACTGCTCGTGTCCAACCGAACAATCAAGACCGCCCGGTAGCAGCTTCTTTGAAAGGTGGACAAATGTTAGTTGAGAAGAAAATGTCAAAAGATATAAATGACTTCTTGTCCGAATCAAAGAATACAAATAGAAGGGATTTTCTGAATGGCTCAATTACATCAAAAAAGACTTCAGAAATTGATACAGTAGCTTGTGAGGAGCTTGTTTCTAATACAATAAAGCTTCCTCTTCTAGCCAATTCGTATGACATATCAGGTGAAGCTACAAAAAGTATGAATAGGGCATCTGAAACATTAGTGGAGGCCGATAAAGTCGTGGCCAGGGACATGCATTTTTATGATCAACTGGAAGAGGGTCCAGCAGTAGAGCGTCCACTTACTATGGAGGCGGAGAAGCAAACTAATGGTTCATATGGAAAGGTTAGGGAGTCAAAAAAACTGAGTAAGTTCGACGATATTTCATTTTCTGCACAAAAATCTGGAGAAATCAAGAGGGATAAAACAGTTGACTTGATTGAGGCTGCCACAAAAGGAAAAAATGTTTCGAACGGTGATCAAATTGATACTCTTAAGCAGAATACTAATCATAAAACTGCACCACATGCACATAGCAACTCGAAGCATACTTCAGGAAAGGATAATTTATTCCCCGAGGACAAAAAGAAGTCAAAGTTTAGTCAAACTGATTGTATCCCCAATGGGGAAGTATCTAAACGTAGTATGAAGCCTGGCTCTTCAGGTTCCAAAACAAAGAGTATTAATAAAGCAGATAACATTTCAACCAGAATAGAAATTGAAAATCACAAGCCACAGGACTCTAGAAAAGCTAAAGATAGATATCGAGATTTCTTTGGGGAATTGGAAGAAGATGATAATCTAATAGATACATCAGAGATTCCTTGTGAGGATCGATTAAATCGCTCTGATGTATTTGAAAAGCCAACGCCTATTATTCCCGCATCAAAGGAGAGATTATATGTTGAGAACATGGGCAAGTCATTGGCATCAAAAGCATTTCCGAAAGTAGCCATGAATCCTGCTAGTGGGAAAGTAACTGATGCAGCTTCTGCTGCAATGGACAATGTAACTCAACAAGACAACTGGGTTTGTTGCGACACGTGTCAACAATGGCGGCTTCTCCCATTAGGCACAAATCCTTCCAACCTACCTGAGAAGTGGACCTGCAACATGCTTGATTGGCTGTAAGTTTATTCTAGTGCCTATCACATAAAATCTTCAAAGAAGATTACGATGAATTAGATCTTTTTGACCTTAACACATTATTATTAGAGTTGAAATTTCAGAAAGATAATTCTCTCCTTCACTCTGAATTTTTTTTTCCTTTATGAACCTGTAGTCCTGGAATGAACAATTGTTTGCTTAGTGAGGAGGAAACAACGAAAGCTCTAATTGCCCGGTCCCAAGCACCTGCTGCTCTTGAGGGTAATATTTACAGCAATCTGAATGGAGTTATGCCAGGAATGACCAATGCTCGACCAACCGGTCAAAATCACCGTCATTATGATTTTCATGCTCTGCCTGGTGGTGGAAAAAAGAAGAATGGAGGAAAAGAAAGACCAAGTACAACACTTAAAGGAGATGCCTCTCATTTATTAAACCCAAAGAAGCATGAAGAAGCAATGAAAAGCAGGAGTTTTGATGATGTAAACCAGTTGCCTATGGGAGATGAAGCTAATTTTCGTCATTTAAACAAGTCTGGTTATGTTCCTGTTGAGAAGCACAAGCATAAGTACAAAGAGAAGCAGGAATTCGATATCCTATCTGAAGAAGGCATGACTTTCTATTTTTTAGTGCTGATTTTTTTTTTTTTTTTACTTGTACTACGTACTTGGCATTATTGATCTCACTTTTGGATAATCATTTGCACAGGTGCTACCAAGATTTTAAAGACTAAAAACAGAAAAGAGAAAGAACACGATTACACTAGACCTTCAAAGAAAATTAGAACTGATGGTTTGGATCTGACTGATGAAGACCAGATATCAGGTCATAGTGGGCCTGTTGTGAAGGTTGGCCAAATTTTGAGCACTGGCTTTCCTTCTGCATCAGGTGGAACTAGTAAGTCTAAGAATACCGACCCTTCTTCAAAGGACTCAAAATATAACACAAATATCATCCACAGAGTACCCAATGATAAGAGAGAAAGCAAACTGTTGGTTTCCATGGATGATGATGGAGTAAATGGTAGTACTAAAAGCAATTCAAAGAAGAGAAAAGTGAAAGCATCCTCGGATATTCGAACTAATTCTGGGTCCCTCAATGGTTCTGGCTATCTCCCGCAGAAGAGAGGTCCCGTTACGGAGTTGAGTGATAATGACCATAGGAAAGAGAAAAAGGCAAAGATGTCTAAGCCTCTAGGTAAAGAATCCAGTGGTAGGAAAGAGAAAAAAGGTTCTCATTCTAAGAACTGGCCACATGGACAAGATGTAGGGAGCACTCTTTCACATCGGAGTTTGGACGGTGCGGATTCTTTGAAAAGGGATTTCGGTGCGATACAACCTTCTCTTGTAGCCACTTCAAGTTCTTCTAAGATATCTGGTTCACATAAAACAAAATCCAGTTTTCAGGACAACAAAGGATCGCCAGTAGAATCTGTTTCTTCATCACCTATGAGAATACCTAACCGAGATAAGATTTTATGGTCATCTAGGGAAGGTAAGGATTTTATGGATGGTGGTCTTACAAGGTGCTCAGATGGGGAAGAAGAGTATGGTGGTAGTGACCGCTCTGGGACTGGTAGCAAGAAGAAGTCTGTTGTGGCTCATCACAGGTCTTCAAAGTCGTCCCCTTTGATCGATACGGTGATCAAAGATGTAAGTAATATTTCAGGGAAAAAAGCTAAAACAAAGGAGAAGTCTTCTTCTGATGTCCCAAATTGCGACCTTCCTAATGGTAATCTTGGCAATTCAGAAGTTGTTCATAGATCAAATGAAATGCGACATAGGGGCAATGAGACACATCCAGTCAAAAGGGAAAATGGTTTATCTTCACAGTTGAAGGACAAGAGTGGGAGCTATTGTTTGGACGTTGGCATGGATAAGGAAAGGGTTCCTTATTCCCATGATGATTTGCAGGGCAGGTCTCCTTCACATTCTGATTTGAAGGTTAATAATGGTAAACACAAGTTACAGGACAACTCTAAGATCAAATCTGGAGATGCTAGGAAGGATGGTTCAGGAAAACTGTCTGTTGAGCGGGGTAAAAGGGAAAGTGAACTTAATTTTGTCAAGCACGAAGGTCCAGATTCTACGCTAGAGAGCAATTACAAAGAGAATGCAATTTTGTCTGCAAGGAAGAATCAGCAACAACATTGCAATGGTACTGCTTCAAAGAGTTCCCCATTTCAGAAAAATGACCAATTTGAAAATTTCTCTGGAAAAAGTACACTAGCACCATTACCAACCCCAGGAGAACTTCGGAATCAGATGCTGCATTGCCCCTCCTCATCAGGGACTGGAAAAGGAATCACGGCAGATATTTTGTATGTAGATGCTTCAGGAATCAATGATGTGTCAAAGGGGAAAAAGCATGTTAAGAGTCGTCAAAAGGAAGCTCAGACCAATGGCTCAAGACATTCCACTCCCAATGAGCGGGTGCCCATTGATGCGCCAAGTCCAGCTAGAAGGGACTCCTCCAACCAGGCTGCTACCAAAGCTATGAAAGAAGCTAAAGACTTGAAACATCTTGCTGATCGTTTTATGGTATTTAAATGGATATATTTTCGATTTGGTATTTCTGGGTCTCCATATACTAATTCCTTTTACTTTCTCCTCAGAATTCTGGGTCCAATCATGAATCTATTGGATTTTATTTCCAAGCAGCCCTTAAGTTTCTTTATGGAGCCTCTTTGCTTGAGTCGTCCAGCAATGAGTCTGCCAAACAGGCAATGCAAATATACAGTAGCACTGCAAAACTATGCGAGTAAGTGAAAATAATATCTTCTGTACGTGCAGCTAGGTTCTTGAGAATCATAATTTTATAGCTTCATTTTTACATGTCTTTTTTTAAATTTTGTAGTTTGTATTTTCTCCAGGCTTTTGAAATCACAGTTAGATATTTTCTTTTGAAACTATACCAAGTAGGTCAAAGTAAGCATACTTGTGCTTTTATCTCCTGCTTGCTATTAGTCGTACAATATCTTTGAACTCCGATGTCAAGGATTCCCTTTCATATTCCCAATAAAATGTTTATTTTGTACGTTAGTGGCATTGAGGATATCAATTAAAGTGCCATCAGGAGTACTTAAACATGAGCAGGAGCTCAATGGCATCAATGGACACCCAATGACCATGAGGTCATGGGTTCGAATCCCTCCATCCCTAATTGTTGTAATCTCAAAAAAAAAAAAAAAACTCGAACGGAATAAATACTTCTTGCTTCAACCTCAATAGCTCTTTGCATAAAGGAACATTTTTCTTAATTGCTTACTCCTATTTCTTAGAGAAAAAATATGCAAGGCCAATTTTCTCAGTTGAATTTGTTCTTGCTTCTGGGAGGCTTTTGGAGTCTCTTTGGTGTGGCATAGATATTGCATGGCTATGATGGAGGAGATTTTGTCTTCCTCTCGGGGAGAAAGGAAGAGGTTTGGAAGGCATTTTTTTGTGCTGGCGTGGGGAATTTGCTTAGAAAAAAGGAATCTAAGGTTTTTCTGTAATTATCAGTTAGATTTTATTCTTTTGGATTAGAGTGTTTTCTTGTTTTTTTTTTTTAAAAAAAAAGAAAAGAAAAGAGAAAAGAGTATTTTCTTGTAGTTCTTTGGGGAACTTTTATGCCCTTGTATATTCTTTCATTTTTTCTCATTGAAAAACATTCCGTTGTCTTTTAATCTTCAATTTTTTTTTTGCTGTTGTTGTAAATGCAGTAGGTTTGTTTGATTTTTGATGCACTTCATTTACATTAAAAGTCTGACTATTTATTGACGGCAGGTTTTGTGCTCATGAGTATGAAAAAATCAAAGACATGGCTGCAGCTGCTTTGGCATACAAATGCATGGAAGTAGCTTACATGAGGGTGATTTATTCTTCTCATAACAGTGCAATCCGAGACTGCCATGACTTGCAGACGCAAATTGGCCCTTCTGGTAATAAGGATGAATTCACAGTGTAAATAAACTCTTATCTCGTGTGTCTGAAGAAAGATCTGTTGGAAAGAGAGTTCCCCTCATTTCTTTATATAATCACATTTATGGATGCTCTGAAATATAACATTTGAAGGTTGAAACATGCTCAAGCTATTTGTTAGTTTTTTTAGAAGTTTCAATTTTTCTTGGATTCTTATATTTTTCACTTTATTTCTTCAAGTATCCATTAATTATATACTAAACCATAAATGTGGAGTTGTTGTTAAATGACTTAAGAGTTCCCCTTTTTTGGGGGTGGGGATGCTACCACTAAAGTGGGCTGAGGGAGTTTAAAGTTTTTGCTATTTTTTACTAATGATTTGATGGTTTGAAATAGAAAATACTCTTGGAAAAAGTTGTGTTGCTCTTTGTTTCAGATTTCTGACTAATGCAGTATAGCAATGGATTAGGGTTTTATTATTAATAACAAGTTCTCCCTCTTGTTTGGAAAGGTGTTGAAGGCTTTAATAACATTCTTCATATTGCTTTGTGATACATTTTTACCAGGAGAATCTCCATCACCTGCCTCTGATGTTGATAACGTAAATAACCCTGCTGTAGCAGACAAAGTTGCTCTTTCGAAGGGTGTCAGCTCGAGTCGAGCTACTGGATCCCATGTCATTCCTGCTAAAAACCGTCCCAATTTTGTACGGCTGCTTAGTTATGTACGTATATGCTAGGCTTTATACTGGATATTTTGATTATATAAAGAATTATATCTTAACCACCATAGGTTAACCTAGTGGTCAAAAGGGTCATGGGTAACTATGAGGGAATGCGTTCAATCTATGGTGGTTACCTATCTAAGATTTAATATCCTGCGTATTTTTTGTGATTCTTGTCGACCTAATGTAATTGGATAAGATGGTTGTTCGGTGAGATTAATCTCACGCAAGCTGGTCCGGATACTCATTGGTAAAAAAAAAAAAGAAGAATAATATCACGTTCAATGGTTGCGATGGGGTGAGTTTGCACTTTTAAAGGCGTTGGTATTTAAATTCTTTTCCTACTCTACGTTATTGATCACAAATATTCAGGAAGTTGCATTTCATGCTTAAATTAATCGGTTTATTTCTTGAGCAACAGAATATTACTTATCATGTCTATTCAAGTATGAGCTTTAAGATTTCAACAATGGTAATTTAAGATTTTGACAATGGTAATTTCACAGGCACAGGATGTAAATTTTGCCATGGAAGCATCGAGAAAATCACGAATTGCTTTTGCAGCTGCAAATGCGAGCTCAGGAGGGACAACCAATAAGGAGGGTATCTCTTGCATCAAAACGGCCCTTGATTTTAACTTTCAAGATGTGGATGGCCTGCTGACTCTAGTACGGGTTGCAATGGACGGAATCAACCGTTGAATAAAACGAGTGATTATAGAAATGAATTTTGACTTGGGACTCGTCTGGTTGGTATGTTGCTTCGAGAAGTATTGATAAGGAAAAGAGAAGAGACTGTCATTACATGAAAATCTTGTTGATAGCATGGTTACGGCCTTTCGTGGATCACTCTGTACATTGTCCTGGTGCTAGGTCAATATGACATTGTTGGCAGGCTAAGGGTGCTTTGCCATCCATTTTAAACTTAGGACTCTTACCGACTGATCCGCCGCAAAGGCTTCCGTATATAGATGTTCTTCTGAGACGTGCCTGGAATATTTGCGAACCAATGGCATGTTCCCGTGTATGTAAAATAACAACCGAAGATCATTGTGGGAAATTTGGAGTTCTAATGCTGGAGCTTGTAGGGACCTCAATTTCTGCCAAGAAGTTCTGTTTCTGTCCTATCCATTCGGCGACACCTCAATGTTCATTTCTTGATTTGTGTGTCATTCTCAAACATGGGTTGTGCTAATCCAAAGGATAAGACTTGCAAAATCTGCCGATCTTTGTATTCCTATAAGTTTTCGTGTTCGAATGTCATAGAAGGGGGTTAAGAAAGGTACCTTCGCAATATAATAATCAACTACATTAATCTTATTTTATTTTTGCTTCATATTCAAATGCTGATTCTGCTTTCTGTCTAACTGCAGGTTCTTTTTTCCTGTTATATTATGAGATGAAATAAATAAATTATATGAAAATTTTGTAGTAATAACAATAAGCATATGCTCATAGCTTCCAGCACCAAGGTCATTCGAGTTAATTCACCCCAGGTTTGTAGAGCTGTTGACATTTTGAGTGTTTTCTTTTATGTTGACTATCTGACTATAATCTTCCTTTTCATATTTTTTTTTTTGGCAGTTTCTGTATATTTCATTGCGCAAGTCATCGAACTCAGTTTATAGCAGTTTAAGAAGGCACAAAGGTCTTCGATCAGCTGGAACATGCAATAATCAATGGTAATTTCTTTCTTTCCTTCTTCTATATATTACCATGTTGATGCATAAGCTTCTTGTTTCTATCCACATAGTAGATGAATTTTGTAGTGTCTGCCTTCTGTGAAAAAACGAGGCGTTTTCATTGCAATTCAATTTCTTCTGTTCGAAAGGAATATTTGGTTGGAGAGGAATAGGACTCTTTCTGGTAATGTAGAGTATTGGGATGAGCTATAAAACTTGAGTATATATAATAATGGTTCTCCTTGGACCTGTTACCAGTCTTTTTAGGATTTCTCCTCCTTTTTTCATTTTCAGTGAAACTCCTTGGTGTAAATATGTAAATTCTGGGCAATATCCTCATGGCTTTATGGTAGTTTCAAGGCCACTTTTTTTTCTCATTTTTCTTCAAAAACCTAAGTTAAATGAGAAGTTCCTAAACTTCTCAATTAATGTCTATTCTAACCACCTTGAGTTGACTGAGTGGCCAATAAGAATTGTGTACGGTTGTTACTTGAAAATAGTTTGTGCGCAAATTAATCTGAACAAGCAAAAGAAAAACAGTGTCTATTTAGTCTTTGTATTTTAAAAGGTTAATACTAATAGTATATTTTGTATACATATACCTTATAACGCCTTAGCTTAGATGATTCCACCTTAACAAATCCAAAAGTTAAACGTGCTTTAACTTGTAGCAATTGTGGTTAGATGACCTCCGGAAAATTTTCAAAAGAAGCATGTGAGTGAGGGTAAAATGTGCTGAAATGACTCGTGATGGTCCGTGGGAACAGCCTTCACAGATTAACAGGTAGCCTACTACGGTGTAGGAGAATGTCAGGGTCGAGAGAGGTTGAATGCAGGTTCGGAATTCTAGTATGAATCTTGAATCTTAGGCGTTACATATACCTTCACCAAGAAGCCGGAGATTCAAATCCTCACCTCTTAAAAAGTTTATTGTAGTTTCTTGGTTATGAACAACAATAAAAGAGAGAACCATGAAAACGTGAGAGAAGAACACAGAATTTATGTGGTTCATTAACGATGTATTAGCTACGTTTACGGACAGAGGAGAGAACGATTTTATTAATTTGGAAATAAGAATACAAAATGTCGATTAAATGGAGCTAGGGTTTTAAGATAGTTTATGTGTATAGTGCACTCTCATAAAACCTTATTACAAAATAAGTTCAAATACATAAAAGTCCATATGCATAAGTATAAACCCGACTAGAAAATCGTGGGACATCGAAGAGTTTAAGGCATATCTCAACATTTTTCGTCCTTGATACATTAAAAGAATTCTTATGAACCTTTAAACTTTCAATCTAGAGTGAGGTAGTACATTATAGTTTGTATGAAAATCACATTTGCCTGCTTATAGGGTTTTGTTTTTTTTATAATAGTTGATCAAATCTCTCTCTGCAGGTTGCAGGTTCTGATGTTGGAGAAGATGGAGGTACACATCAGCAAGCTTTCACTGCCCTTTCTTTCTGTTTGTGTAGTTATTATAGTTGGTCTAACTTCTAACCAAATAATTAGATGATATAGCCATGGAAAAATAACCAATTTGGTTTCTTGTTATTTAATTCATTGTCCTAACCAGTTATTATGATCATGGTTAATAAAATTGTTATGTTTATAAATTATTCTTTCAAATAGGGAAGGTTTGTTGTGCATTTGTTCTTGTCAATGGCAAAGTGTGATATGCTGCCCCAAGTTGGAATGAGAACTTTTTCTCCTCTCTTTTGGGGTGTTCCATATATATATATATTTTTAAGAAGACTTTTTATTTATTTATTTATTTTTTATTTTTAAATATAAATGTTCAAATCTATTGGATACAATATTGACAATTTAACATCCTATTTAAAATTTTCGAATATGTTAAGAATATATTAGGCAAAATTTGAGTTTTAAAAACGTTTATTATATTTTCAAATTTCTAATTAATTAGATACAAATTTGAAGGTTTAGAAAGAGTTATTAAATAGTTTTTTATACTTTAGAGACTTCGGACAACATAAAAGTTTAATGTCAAAACATGAAATATAACATATTAATCAAGATTTCAAATGTTGAATAGAAAAACATAGAAAATTTAATGATTAAATTTATTTATTTATTTATTTTCAACAATAGGGTGATAGGAGATTAAATTTATGACATTTTAGTTCATAAACATACATCGATGTTATTGAATTATTACTATTTTTAACGACTAAATTTATTTTTTAATTTAAATTTCATTACTTCAAGAATATAAATAGAAAAAATTATCAAAAAAAAAAAAAAAAAAAAATTTAAATAGAATAGATTCTATACTTAGAACTTGTTTCTTAAAAAATCTAAATAGAATAGATTCTATACTTAGAACTTGTTTCTTTTCCGATCATACAAAAAATTAATAGTTTGATATGTAAATCAAATTTTGTTTCAAGCTCTTAGAGACTAAATGCTAAATAAATCAACAACATAAAGTTATGTACTTAAGATTAACTAATTATAGGTTCAAATTTTCAATCTTCTCAAATATTGTTAACTAAAAAAATTAAATGGATCCATTAAGTTTCAATTTTGTTTTTGTGAGTTCAACAATATTTGAAGGTAAAATTTGAAACCTGTAACATCTTGATTATTAAGTCGTATATGATGCTACTAAATTCTAAGTTCAGCTTTGTTTTGGCATTAAACTTCAAATTGAATTTAACTAAAAAGTACCATTGAAATGTCAAGACAAAACACAAATAAAGACATATCTAGACAAAAACACAATTACTTCCATTTGTTAGTAATAATCAAACTAGAAGAGAAATATTTCCGTTGGATGCCAATGTGATAAATATACCAAGACATTTTGTGTTTTGAAACCGAAATCACTGCCATGCCATTGAGGTTGATAAATGGTTTGTTTACCGTATTTAAGGAGGATTTAATTTGATGCGTTATATTGAAGAGCTATTTTGAATAGTTAAAAATTGAGAGTTGTAACAAAAAACTCGTTTGAATGTGGTTTTTGTATAGAAGAAATAGAGTCAAAACCTTGTTTGGATATAGATTTAAAATAAGTAGTTATTTTGAGTAGTTAAAAAAAAGAATGATTAAAAATAAGTGGTTAAAAATAAATTATTTTGATTGATTTGAAATGAATGAATAGAGGTGAGTGGTTAGAAATAATTGAATAGTTATAAATGAATGATTAGAAATGTGAAATTATTTTTAAAAGTAAAAAGAAGGAGGAGTTAGTAATAAACTCGTTTGGATGTAGGTTTTCGAGGAGAAGTTAGTAAATCCTCCATCTAAATCCTCGAAAAACAAACACCTTCCTTAGATTTTTCTACTTTATCTTCTCACGTGACCCCTTTTCCCACCATTAATTTTTTATTTTATTTTTAATATTTTTTATTACTCTAGTTTTTTCTTTATTTAAAGAGTCCTTTTGTTTCTTCTTTTTTTATACAACCACTCCTTCATATCTCTTCCTCTCCCATGGACGATCTGGTAAGTTTTTTTTTGGATAAGAAACGATTCCATAGATTCATGAAATTACAATATAATAGTTATAGATTACAAAAGATCAAATAAGCGATCTCCAGTAGTTAAGTAGTGTTTCATAACTATAAGAACAAAATAACGGATTAAGTTTACACCAAGATATAACATGATAAGTGAT
>JBBMKA010000002.1:2597077-2637776 GCA_037833695.1 Sechiopsis laciniata | reverse complement strand
TGGCGCTCGCATTTTAAGATGACTTTTTCTTCTCTTCAAATCTACTCCTCTGAATAAGGCTTGGCTTCAGCATCCGTTGCATTCAAAAACCCTAAAAAAAATACAAACAAATTATCAAGACAAGGGGGTCTAAAAATACGATCACGAATGCTACAAACATTGACATTTTGACACCAAAACTCTTCAGTTTTTACTTCTCTGATCAAAGCCTCCTCTGCTACATGCAGTGCATTTTTAAATGTATTTCTCTATCCAAGAGTGATTCTAAACGTTGAAAATGGATAATAATGCCTGATTCTTTCATTAAAACATCCTAATTAGAAGGCTAAATAACTCTCAAATTGAGAGTTATCACCCGACTTGTGGGCCGAGAGCAAAATGTTCATTCGAGGTTATTATGTGTTTTTTTCCACATCTTAGATAGTATTGTTGTATGCTTTGTTTTGTTGTTTAATGGAGTACTTTTATTTATTTTTAATGTATTTTAAGTGTAGTACTGAGTCGTGTTTGACGCATAATTATGTTATTATAAATGGTGAATGATCAGTTGACACTGCTCGATTTAATATATGAAAATATGGTCAAATAATATACTTTAACATACGATGTTTCAAGCATTCAACCGATAACACGCAAGCGTACGCGATCATATGCAATCAAGTGATAAGATAAACCATTCTCCTCAGGGACTGGTTTATCTAAATAAGTGTTAAGTGAAAAGCCATGTACAAAAAAGTAAAGGAGATTCTTTGTGGTAGACGTATTTATATTTAGAACTAATTTAAATAACATGCGAATGCGACAAAAATGCTAAAAACACTGCTAAATTAACAAAATTAACTGCGATATGAGCAATGCTGTTAACCTCAGACAGCGGATAACAATAACAGAATATTAAACTTGTTTAATGCAATAGTACTAGAATAAAAATGTTGGAAACAGTATAAAATACTCCAATGAAATGATATGTTCAGGTTAAGGGTATGTTGAGTGTGATTAACATGCATCAAAGGTGAGACTATGGTGAGAAGCAGACTCTGCACAACATATGTTCAAATGCTCTTTTTCAAGACACATTCATTCTCTTCGAGCTTGAGCTTTCGCATCTAAACTTGAAGCTATGAACGATGAAATGCGCACTAGCAAGGTGACTATTTCTAGCCTCCCTCTTTAACAAGTAAGAGATCTTAACATTGAAACTAATGGATATGAATAGTATATCTCTAATCCTTCTCTCTTTCGAGATGAAATGACAAGCAAACATGAATGGATGATCAGTCGAAACATTCTTTTAATTAAAACACCTATATCTTAGCCCAACATCCCCTTGCTCACCCAAGATACATGCAACACACACTCATCCCCTCAACCCTCACCTATATGAAATTAGCTCATGATTATGCTGACAAGAACAAGAACATAAGTTGAGAATGCTGTAAACATCATGCAACAAAAGTTTGTGATAAAAATAATAGCAGATGAAGGTAGATCAACAATGGAACAGTAACCAACCAGTTTAAATATAACCGAAAAGTAGTAAACAACACAGAGCAACCCACAAGAAGATGAATAAAACTTCAAAATGCATTAACGTGCTACAAAGAGCTATAAAACGAGCATCCAACAGAAAATCTGTGCTCAAAACTACAATCTAGAAGGTAAACGAGGGAAACTACAAATGAAGGCAAAAGAATCAGGTTCTAAAAGGAAAATGTAGAAGAGCGGAAATAAATGGTGCAAACACTGATGACCCATTGATAATTCTTGGCAGCTCTCAAATCGGTCACTCCAAAAAATTCCAAAAAAGTTGCAGCTCTCTCCTCATCCTAAAAAATGTCTTTATATACTCCCCAACTTCACACTAGATCAACGGCTGATATTCTAGGGCAAAAGGTGTCTTGCTCTCCAATCCAGGGCCAACCAGATCTGACCTATAGCAGAGGGACAACGTGCCAGCTTTTCTGACACGGCTCAGGACCGCAACTTTTTACAAGAAAACGGTTATTTTTTCGGGCGAATGCTGAAGACATTGGCGTTCACTTGCAATGGATTTTCTTTCTTCAATTCTACTCCTTTGATTTTGGCTTGGCTCAGCATTCTCAGTATTCCCAAAACCCTGAAATGATAACAACAAATTAACAAGACAAAGGGTTCCTAAAATGCGTTCATGAATGCTAAAAGCATTAACATTTTGACGCCAAAACTCTCTATTTCTTGATATTTCTTATCATAGCCTCCTTTGCTACATGCAATGCAATTTAAGCTTAATTTCTTATTCAAAAGTAGTTATATGCATTGAAAGTTGATAATAATGCCTGATTCTTCATTGAAAACACCATACTTAGGGGACTAAATAACTCTCTAATTGAGAGTTATCAGAGGATTACTATAAATTATGTTTGAGGTGCATGTTACTTTAACATGAATTGTGATAAATGGTGTTTATGATGCACGTTGTTATAACACTAGTTATAATAAATGATGTTTTGGATACACGTTATTATAATATAGAAGCCGAAATGATTAATCTTGAACAATGCGATAATTATATGTGAAACGACAACGATGATCATGTGAAACAACAACTTGAGTTCGAGCCAACCAATAATCGGTAGGGAAAATATAGATTGGACTGTAATAACTCACCTATATATACAAAAAGGATTCTCAAACAAATTCTAGATGTATACACATGACTTGTTGGAGATACTCATTTTCTCACACATTGAAAAGACGAAGAGTGTTCAACATATTTATAAAAGATATGAGCTACTCTCAATACTACCAATTGATTTTGAGGTGGAATCACATATGATTTAATAGAATGTGTATGACTATTGATCCTCCAAATTTCAATCCAACCCAAATACTTAAAAATCTAAGCAGACATAAAAAAAAGTGAACAAGAGTAATAATTCAAATATATACCTATTAATCAAGAGGTCATAGATTCGATCTTTCATCTGAACTCAAAGAAAGACAACAAAAAAGGGATATATTTGATATATTGGATGTTAAATCAAAGTTTTATAAATTTCACATGCTTACTACAATTTTTAAGTTTTAATTAAGGTAAAATGTGGTTAAAAAACTCAAATTCTTGAACTCGATAAAAGAAAGAAAAGCTATGGATAAAAGCAAAAAAAAAAAAACACACACACACAAAAGTGAACGAAAACCCAATGAATATTAAAACAATAAGAAAAGAAAATGTAAGGAGAAGAGGAGAAAGAACGCGCGTGTAGATCAAAAGGTGTTCATGGAATAAATCTTATTAAGCTCGTGATGTCATATTTAGTTCAAAATAAACCCAAAATTGTCATATTTTTTTGCAAGACAACGGAATCTAAATCAATTATTCACGCCCAAATAACAGGAAAAATTAAAAAAAAAAAAAAACCTAAAAAAGTATCCAACAAAAATGGTCTATGTCTTCTGGTATACGAGTTGAACTGAAAGAAGAATTTACAAATTTTTCTTTTAACAGAGCGAGAGAAAAAAGAACGAAAGGAAAATTACAAATAAAAAAACGAAATTTATGCAAAACGCGGCTGCCGTTCACACCAAAAAACCGGGAAGAGAGAGAGCAGGGAGTTATTTTTTTGTTGGCAAATTCCAGCTAATGAAATCGAAATCCACAATTAATGAATTTTGAGATAACTCAACAGAGATCGGAGATTTTAATTCGTTTCTAAGAAGAGCAGTTCCTTCTCGTTTGAGTTTTCCCCAGAATTTAATTCCATGATCGGGTGGGATTGTTAGTGTTTTAGGGGAAAATCGATGTTGGGTTTTTGTGGGTTTTTGGTTTTGTGAGATGGGTTGGGTTTGATTTTGAGGTTGGACTTGTTGTTGTTCTTGTCTGTTTTTTTGAATGGGGTTTCAATGATTTCTGTGGAGGGTAGAGATGCGAGGAAGGAATTAGGGCTAGGCGGTGACGGGAGAGATATGGAAGATGCTGAGCTTGAAGAAGGGGAAGCTTGTTCATATCAGAACAATGAAGATTTTGATTCTAATATCGACCCTGATGTTGCTCTCTCCTACATCGTAAGCCTTTTTGTGCATCCTGTTTGTTATTGCAACTTCTAGATTCTCCATTTGACCTTGTTTGTTATATTAGATCCACAGATTATATGGTGTTTGGAATTCTGGGTCTTGTTATTGGCTTTTGTAGCAGCTCTTTAAGTTTCAGAATAGAAGTTTTTTCTTCTTCTTTTTGAATGATTCTGTAGTCAATGTGTTTCAGCTCTTAGTTATAGTTGGGCCAAAGTGATTAAGAGAAAATGTTAGAGAAGTAAGGTTGTTTCTAGGTGAAGGAATTTATGTATGGTTTTGCTGGCCTGTTTTTCTGTATTAGCAAATGTTTCAAGGAGTTCTTCCCCCTCCCTTTCCCCACTTGATCCATTTTGGGAAGGAAAGAATTTCTGATTGCTATTTCTTCTGGAATTGTTAAAATTCATTCTGCTTTGGTCTCTTACTTGAATTGGCAGTTTAATGTAATGGAGGAACTGAGCTTTAGCTATTCTGTAATCTGTATGCTATGAAATGGATCAGAAATGTAATCAAACTTTAGAGGTTTCGGTTGTTGTTGCAATAAATTTGTATGGGTGTCAGATGGTGATAATCATTCCTTGCCAATCAATAACATGTCACGTTTAACTCGTCTCATGAATGGAATCTGTTTCTCTGTCTGCAGAGCTCTCATTACGTCTTGTAATGTCTATTATATGTTTTTGAGGTCATTTTAACTTGTTGATCAGGATGTGAAAATTCAACATGTTTTGGGGCACTTTCAAAAAGATTTTGAAGGTGGAGTCTCTGCAGAAAATTTGGGTAAGTTGAAAGGCAATAGAAAGATGGCTCTTTTTTGTGTCTGTGGTACACTAGCTTTAGTTTCATTCTATTAAGTAAAAATTGGATGCGGATATGCTTACTACAGGGTCGAAATTTGGTGGATATGGTTCGTTTTTACCTTCCTATCAACGGTCTCCAGTTTTGTCTCACTCAAGGACTCCACAGAAAGGTCATAAGTGCAGTACATCTAGATCTCCCATTAATTTTGAACAGGAGGTAAATTTCTTTCTCATTTGATAACTGGACATTTTTAGTTTTGTCATTGACGATGACCTCATTGTGCATAAATATGTGTTTCTACCCAGGTTGGCCTTATTAACTCTGTAGTTTCTTCAACTACACCTCAGTCAATAAGACCGGCCCCCCCTTCTACGAGTTCTACATCACTGCCCATAATCAAAGGTCCGAATCTGAATGAATCATCCAAACAAGAAGTATGCACGTCCTTCCGGCATATTGAAGAACTTGCTTCTGGACATGGATGTGAGAACAATAAATCCGCTACTTCTTCGGACCAGATATCACTGAAAGTTCTAATTAAAGTGGGCTCTGATAACCTCTCGACAAGACAAAATGATGCAATCTATAGTGGCCTTGGCCTAGATGTTTCACCATCTTCATCATTAGATGACAGCCCCTCAGAAAGTGAAGGGATCTCTTGCGAGCTTCAAGATGACCCATTTGAATCTCCAACTAGCATTCTTCAGGTACAACTGTCATGTGTAAGGCCCCTAATTCTGTTAAATATTCCAGTAGGGGAAAATATGAGAGTTCCGTGGGTGGTTTTTCTTGTAACGGAGAGTGAATCTTAAGGTGGATATAAATATGTGTTGTGAGGGGAGAAGAGGTAGGCATGATTTTGGTAAAGTCACAGGACTTTGAGGGAGAGGTTCTGGTGCTCTCTAATTCATGGGGTAGCTTGTTGCTTTTCATTTTCTTATTTCGTATTACATTTTCCTTTTCTTTTTCTTGTTAACGAAGTTCATTGCTGATTATTGAATTTCTATCAATATTTCAGTATTTGCCTTCTATATTGTGTTTGGTATCTTGTTTTGAGTAATTGTTGCAGAGGTTTGGTATTAGGACCTTTACAATTGGTATTGGAGCAATTATAAGGTACCGATACTGATCCACTACACCAAATACTCGAAACAAATACTAAACACAAAATAGAATGAAGGTAATACTCACATATCAACATAACTTCTATGATCAACAACAAACTTCATTAATACGAACAACGAACTAAAATTACAAGATGAAATGAAATGATACTATCCGGTGAATTAGAGAGCAACGGTTCTCTCCCATTAAGTCCTTAGACTTAGCCCAAAATAGTACCTATCCTCCTCTCACCACACTTATTTATATCCACCTTAAGATTCCCACTCGGCTCTGCCTTACAAGAATAACCATCCCCACTTAGGAATTCTCATATTTGGCCCTTCTAGAATAGGTAACAGATTTAAGGGTCTTACATCATGCTCGTAGTTTCTCCTCCTCCTTTTCTTGTATTTCTCTTTTTTACTAATATAATGTACTTCTGTGATCAAAATGCAATTAATTCTTGGTGCAGATGATGACATCATTTCCAGTTCATGGAGGTCTCTTGCTATCACCTCTTCATGATGATCTTATTCACCTGACTCAGACGGGGAAGCCTGGAAGAGATAAAAAATCCACTCGTGTTCAACAGTACAAGCAAGACCACCCATTAGTAGGAGGGGCTTCTTTGAAAGGTGGTCAAATGTTAGTTGAGAACAAAATGTCAAAAGATACAAATGGCTTCTTGGGTGATTCAAAGAACACAAATAGGAAGGGTTTTCTGAATGGTTCAATTACGGCGTCAAAAAAGACGACAGAAATTGATGCAAAAGCTTGTGAGGAGCTTGTCTCTGGTGCATTAAAGCTTCCGCTTCTATCGAATTCGTATACCATACCTGGCCAGAGTACAAAAGGTATGAATAGGCCATCTGAAATATTAGTAGATGCACTTAAAGCTGTGACAAGGGACAGACATTTCTTTGATCAACCGGAAGAGGGTCCAGCAGTAGAGCCTCCACTTACTATGGAGGATGTGAAGCAAACTAATGGCTCATCGGGAAAGGTTAGGGAGCCAAAAAAGTCAAGTAGGTTTGACGATATTTCAATTTCTGCAAAAAAATATGGAGAAAGCAAGATGGAGAAAACAATTGACTTGATCGAGGCTGTCTCAAAGGGAAATAATGCTTCAAATGGTGACCAAATTGAACCTCTCAAGCAGAATACTTATCATAAAACTGCACCACATGCACATGGAAACTTGAAGCATACTTCAGGAAAGGATGATTTGTTCACGGAGGGCAAAAAGAAGTCAAAGTTTAGTCAAACTGATTGTATCCCCAATGGTGAGGTATCAAAACATAGTGTGAAGTCTGGCTCTTCAGGTTCCAAAACTAAGAGTATTAATAAAGCAGACAACATTTCAACCAGAACAGAAATTGAAGATCACAAGCCACAGGACTCTAGAAAGACTAAAGATAGATACCGAGATTTCTTCGGGGAATTGGAAGAAAATGATAATCTAATAGTTTCGTCAGAGATTCCTTTTGAGGATCAACTAAATCACTCTGATGTTTTTGAAAAGCCAACACCTGTTATTCCTGCATCAAAAGAGAGATTATTTGTTGAGAAAATTGGCAAGTCATTGGCATCAAAAGCATTTCCAGAAGTAGTCAAGAATCCTGCAAGTGGGACAGTAACTGATGTGGCTCCTGCTGCAGTGGACAATGTAACTCCACAAGACAACTGGGTTTGCTGCGATAGGTGTCAACAATGGCGGCTTCTTCCATTAGGCACAAATCCTTCTAGCCTACCTGAGAAGTGGGTTTGTAGCATGCTCGATTGGCTGTAAGTTTGATTCTAGTGTAATTATTTCTGTCTTGTTATGATGAATTAGATTTTATGTCCTTTAACCTATTATTATTGGTTGATAACCAAAGAACCTATTATTATTGGTATTTAAATTCCAGAAAGATAAACATTATAAAAAAAATCTAGATAATTCTCTCCCTCACTCTGATAGGTTTTTTCCACTTTATGATTTTGCAGTCCTGGAATGAACCTATGTGATTTTACTGAGGAGGAAACAACAAAAGCTCTGATAGCCAGGTTCCAAGCACCTGCTGCTCTTGAAGGTAATATTTACAGTAATCTGAGTGGAGTTATGCCAGGAGTGGCTAATGCTCGACCATCTGGGCAAAATCACAGTCATTACGATTTTAATGCTCTGTCGGGTGGTGGAAGAAAGAAACATGGAGCAAAAGAAAAACCAAGTATGACACTTATAGGGGATGCCCCTCAACTATCAAACTCAACGAAGCATGAAGGAGCAATGAAAAACAGGAGTTCAGAAGATGTGAACCAGTTGCCGATTGTAGATGAAGCTAATTTTCATCATTTAAGCAAGTCGGGTGATGTTCACAAGCTTAAATATATAGAGAAGCAGGAATTCAGTATCCTATCTGAAGAAGGCACGACTTTCTATTTTTTAGTGCCAACTTCTTTTACTTGCTCTACTTACTTGACATCCAGAATCTCACTTTTGATGATCATTTGCACAGGTACTACAAAGAGCTTAAAGTCTAAATTCAGAAAAGAGAAGGAACAAGATTACTCTAGGCCTTCAAAGAAAGTTAGAACTGATGGTTTGTATCTCACTGATGAAGACCAAATGTCAGGGCACAGTGGGCCTGTTGTGAAAGTTGGCCCAACCTTGAGCATTGTCTTTCCTTCTGTATCAGGTGGAACTAGTAAGTCTAAAAATACAGACCATTCTTCTAAGGACTCGAAATATAACACAAATGTCATCCACCAAGTACCTAATGATAAAAGAGAAAACAAACTGCTGAGTGCCGCGAATGACGATTCACTGGGAGGAGGGAGTAGTAGTACTAAAAGCAATTCAAAGAAAAGAAAAGTGAAAGCATCCCCGGGTATTCAAACTAATACTGGGTCTCTCAGTGGTTCTGGCCATCTCCCGCAGAAGAGAGGTCTTGTTACTGAGTTTAGCGATAATGACCACCGTAGGAAGGAGAAAAAGGCAAAGCAATCTAAGCCTCCAGGTAAAGAATCCAGTGGTAGAAAAGAGAAAAAGGGTTCCCATTCTACGAATTGGCTACATGAACAAGATGTAGGGAGCACTCTCTCTCATCGAAGTTTGGATGGTGCTGATTCTTTGAAAAGGGATTTTGGAGCGATACAACCTTCACTTGTAGCCACTTCAAGTTCTTCGAAGATATCTGGTTCACATAAAACCAAATCTAGTTTTCAAGATATCAAAGGATCACCAGTAGAATCTGTTTCTTCATTACCTATGAGAATACCTAACCGAGATAAGATTTTACGGTCGTCTAGGGATGGTAAAGATTTTCTGGATGGTGGTCGTACAAGGTGCTCAGATGGGGAAGATGAGGATGGTGGTAGTGACCGCTCTGGGACTGGTAGCAAGAAGAATTCTGCTGTTGCTCATCATAGGCCTTTAAAGTCCCCCTTATTTGATACAGCGAACAAAGGTGCAAGTAATATTTCAGGAAAAAAAGCTAAAGCAAAGGAGAAGTCTTCTTCTGATCTCCCAAATTGCAACCTTCCAAATGATGTTCTTGACGATTCAAGAATTGATCATCAGCATTCTTGTAAACCATGGGCTGAACAAGTTCAGAATGAAGATAGACGATCAAATGAAATGCGAAACATAGGCAATGAGATATATCCAGTCAAAAGCAGAAATGATTTATCTTCACAGTCGAAGGACAAGAGTGGGAGCTATTGTTTGGACGTTGGCATAGATAAGGACATGGTTCCTTATTCTCATGA
Source organism: Sechiopsis laciniata (assembly GCA_037833695.1). Taxonomy (NCBI): domain Eukaryota; kingdom Viridiplantae; phylum Streptophyta; class Magnoliopsida; order Cucurbitales; family Cucurbitaceae; genus Sechiopsis; species Sechiopsis laciniata. The sequence continues at coordinate 2,628,071 of JBBMKA010000002.1, read as the reverse complement.
TAATTTGCAGGGAGGGTCCCCGCCACATTCTGATTTGAAGGTTAAGAATAGTAAGCACAAGTTACCAAACAACTCTATGATCAAATCTGGAGATGCCAGGAAGGATGGTTCAGGAAAACTGTCCATTGAGCGAGGTAAAAGAGAAAGTGAATTAAATATTGTTAAGTATGAAGGTCCAGATTCTACTGTAGTTAGCAATTCCAAAGAGAATCTAGTTTTGTCTGCAAGGAAGAACCAGCAAGATGATTGCAATGGTACTGCTTCAAAGAAGCCCCTTTTTCAGAGAAATGACCTACTTGAAAAAGTCTCTGGAAAAAGTATAGCGGCACAATTACCAATCTCAGGCGAACTTCGAAATCAGATACTGCATGGCCCCTCTTCAACAGTGGGTGGAAAAGGAAATGTGACTGATATTTTGCAAATAGATGCTTCAAAAAGCAATGATGTGTCGAAGGGGAAAAAACATGTTAAGAATCGTCATAAGGAAGCTCAGACCAATGGCTCAGGACATTCCACCCTGAATGAGCGGGTGCCCGTAGATGCACCAAGTCCAGCTAGAAGGGACTCCTCCAACCAGGCTGCTACCAAAGCAATGAAAGAAGCTAAAGATTTAAAACATCTTGCTGATCGTTTTAAGGTCTGTAAATGCATATATTCTTGATTTGGTCTCTCTGATTTTCATATTCTTATTCTTTCTATTTTCTCCTCAGAATGCTGGCTCCAATCACGAATCTATTGGGCTTTATTTCCAAGCAGCCCTTAAGTTTCTTTATGGAGCCTCTCTGCTTGAGTCGTCCAACAATGAGACTGCCAAACAGTCAATGCAAATATACAGTAGCACCGCAAAACTATGCGAGTAAGTTAAAATAATAGGTGTAATTTTCCTTGATTGTAGACCATTTTGTTGGGGTTTTCTTTTGTTTGCTAGGGTTCTTTCTGTAGGCCCCTTTGTATTGTTCTTTCATTCTTTTCTCGATGAAAGTTTGGCATTTCATCTTAAAAATATCTTTTGTACATGCACCAATATCCTTGAGTACAAAATTTTATCTCTACATTTCTGCCTTCTTTCTAATTTTGTAGTTTGTATTTTCCTGCGGGCTTTTAAAATTACAATTAGATATTTTATTGTGGAACTATGCTGAGTAAGGTAAAGTAAGCATGCTTGTGCTTTTATCTCCTATGCAATATCTTTAATCCCAAATCTGAGAGTAAAAGAACAAGGAATTCCTGGATTCCTTTTCTCGTTCATGATAAAGTGCTTTATTTTGTTCATTGATGGCATTGGGGATATCAACTAAAGCAAGCATTAGGAGTACTTAAAAGACTCTTTGCTTCAACCTCGATAGCTCTCTGCATGAAGATATTCCTTAATTGTTGTTTTTTATTGCAAACATAGAACTTTAGAATGCACCAAAAAAAACATGCTAGAAGGTACATGATTCAATCCCTATTTCTAAGATATTCTTTTGGCAATGAACCAAACTTTCATCGAGGAAAGAATGAAAGACCAAACAAAGGGGCATACAAAAAACAGCCTGAACAAACTGGGAAAACCACCTATATGAAGGGGCTACAATCTAGCAAAATAACACCTAGAGGATAATTACAAAAAGTCTTGTAACTGAGGCTCAAGAGAAACATGGAATCTAATGAGGACCCAAATATCACTTGAAGAGGAGTCAATTAACCTTGAAATTCTATTGTTTAAAATACAGTAGGTTTGTTGATGATGCTTTTTGTTTTGTTTTGATACACTGCATTTACATTCAAAGTCTATCTTTCCAATGATTGCAGGTTTTGTGCTCATGAGTATGAGAAAATGAAAGACATGGCTGCAGCTGCTTTGGCATACAAATGCATGGAAGTAGCTTACATGAGGGTGATTTATTCTTCACATAACAGCGCAATCAGAGACCGGAATGACTTGCAGCAGATAGCTCTCAAAATGGGTCCTTCTGGTAATAAGGATGAATTGACAATGTAGATAAGGTTTTGTCTATTGTGAGGAAAGATCTGTCGGGAAAAGAGAGTTCCCTTCGTTTCTTTATTAGGGTTTCATTATTAATGACAAGTTCGCCCTCTTGTTTGAAAAGGTGTTGAAGGCTGTAATAACATTCTTCATATTGCTTTTACATTTTTACCAGGGGAGTCTTCATCATCTGCCTCTGATATTGATAACGTAAATCCCTCTGCTGCAGCAGACAAAGTTGCTCAATCCAAGGGTGTTGGCTTGAGCCAAGCTACCGGATTCCATGTCATTCCTGCTAAAAGCCATCCTAATTTTTTACGGTTGCTTAGTTATGTACGTATATTCTAGACTTTATACTGGATATTTTGATCGCAAATATTCGGGAAGTTTCATTCGATGCTAAAAATAGTCAGTTCATTTCTTGAGCGATAAATATTACTTATCTTGTGTTTACAAGTATGATCCTTAAGATTTCAACAATGGCAATTCCACAGGCACAGGATATAAATTTTGCCATGGAAGCATCAAGAAAATCAAGAATTGCTTTTGCAGCTGCAAATTCGAGTTCAGCAGGGACAACCATTAAGGAGGGTATCTCTTGCATTAAAACAGCCCTTGATTTTAACTTTCAAGATGTCGAAGGCCTGCTGGCTCTAGTACGAATTGCAATGGAGGCAATTAATAGTTGAAGAAGCCAAGTGATTATAGAAATGAATTTTGACTTGATGGTTGGTATGTTGCTTTCAGAAGCATTGATGAGGAAAGGAGAAGACCACGGTCATTACATGAAAACTCCTATTGATAGCATGGTTACAGCCTCTAGTGGATCTCTCTGTACATTGTCCTGGTCTAGTTGAATATATCATTGTTGGCAGGCTAAGCCTGCATTGCCATTCATTTTAAACTTGGGACTCTAACTGAGGAAAACACAATCCGCCACAGAGGCTTCCGTATATGGATGTTCTTCTGAGACATGTACCTGGAGTATTTGTGATCCAAGGTCATGATCTCGCCAATGTAAAAAGAAACAACTGAAGATCATTGTGGGAAATTTGGAGTTCTAATGTTGGATCCTGTAATGACTTCAATTTCCACAAAGGAGTTCATTTAGTCTGTCTTATCAATTTGGCGACACCTTAACATTCATTTCTTGATTTGCATGCCATTTTCGAACTTGGGTCATGCTAATCTAAAGGATAAGAGACGCAAAATCCGGTGATCTTTGTAATCCTTCTGCTAATGCCATTGAAGGGGGCGAAGACAGGTGATAACCTTCGTGATTTATTAACCAACTTCATTTATCTTATTTCGTTTTTGCTTTTTGCTTCACATCAAATACTAATTCTGCTTTTCTACCTAACTGCAGGTTTTGTTTTGTTTTTTTTCTTTCAATTTTTTTCCTGTAATATTATGGGATAGAATAAATAAACAAGATGACAAATTGTAATAATAACACAAGTACATGCACGTAGCTCCCAGCAACGAGGACATTCGGGTTATTTTACTCCAGGTTTGTAGAGCTGTGAACATTTTGAGTTTTTTCTTTTATGTTGGCTACATGACTATATATCTTTCTTTTCATTGGTTTTGGCAGTTCCTGTATATTACCATGCATAAGTCAGTTTATATCAGTTTAACAAGGCGCAAAGTTCGAGCAAAGCGATAGGGAAGATGGTAGCTTATCGTCCTACACGATCAGCTGAAACATGCAATAATCATGGTAATTTCATTCTTTCTTATCAATTATCACGTTGGTGCTTCAGGTTCTTCCTTTTATCCACATAACCGATGATACAACTTATTTATACTTCATTTCGTTTTCCAAGGCCTTTTCTCAATCTTACAATTGTTGATAAATTATACATAGCTGGAAGATTTTTAGTTTGGTTTTGTAATAGGTGAGTTTTTTGCTCGAGTTTTTGCCCATGGTTGTTCCGCCACTTGTAGAGAAGGGATCTTGTGGATTCTCATAGCTGTCCTTTTATCAGGAACTACTGAGATTATAGCCGATTAGTCGTAAAACTGCGATTGATAAGAGCTTCAGAGGGGGAAGTTTAAGTAGAGAAAAGAAGAAGGATTGTTTATTCAATCTCTTTTCAACCGATCACAATTTTATGGATATATAGCGTCTTTTTCGGGCTGTTAAACAGTCTATGGATCGTTACATTTTTTCGAAAGAAACTAGGTGTATGTAATAACTGTTTGGCTGTAGGAAACCAAAAATAAGGTAGAAAGGGTTGTGGAAATCTGAAAAATCTGCGAAAAGAAATTCAAATGAGGGAAATGAAAGGCGTTTATGTATCCAAGGGGAGAGCACATCAAAACACTTCTTTAACTTAGTTTTTAACTTTCCAAGAGCTTTTGTGTAGATTAGATTAGGAATAAAGAACAAAAGGTCTCAGAAACTAAAGAGTAAGAACTTATTGCAGAAACCTCACACCCCCACCAACGCAGAAAGCTCTTGGACTGGTTGGTGGGGTGTGAGTTTTCTGGTGTTTTTGGGAGATTCACCCATCTTTACCTTTTAACGAAAAAGTACACCATCAAAATGATCTTCTCTTTTTTTTTTTTTGGAAACAATGTAACCACGCCCGTCCTTAGGTCAGGCACCGGAGACATCGAAGCAGTAATGTCACAGTTGAGCCTCAAACTTGGGACCTTGAGAGGAGCATATCCTCAAAGCCTAAGTCTTCAACCACTTTACTGTGCATATAATAATTGTTCTCTTTGACCCTATATTCCCTGGCTTGTTAGGATTTCTTCTTTTTTCCATTTTTAGCGAAACTCCTCTAGTTAATCTAAATCTCCTTTTTTTTGTTGAGTTGCTTAAAAGTTAAACCACTTTACTTAAAAAATCCATTTTTAAGCCTTCAAAAGGTCATTCCAAACTAATATGTAAATTTTGAGTAATATCCTTTGTTTAGTTTGGCTTTGGCTATGGTTCTTTTAACCCACTTTTCTCTCTCTCTCTCTCTCTCAACACAAATCGGGTTAAATTAGATATTTAGGCCTAAAACTAGTTTTAGGACAGTGTAGATTAGTCTGTCTGGTTGAGATCCTACATTGAACTTGTAAAGATGAACTACTCATGTAATTGTCAATTATTTTTTAGATGAAACTTCATGTTTATCTAATATACTTTAGAGCTCATAAAGCCAAACAAGTGTTTTCTAAAAAAAAAAAGGATTCGATCCAAGAATGATGATCCTACTAAAGAAGTACCACCTCAAGGGACATGATGAGGATCCCACATTAGAAAGATATGAGACTTCATTCTTAATAAGATGCATGAATTACTTATTTGATAGCCAATTAGCTTTGAAATGAATCCTCATATTTATCTAATATATACTCGTAAAGGTAAATTATAAATTGACTTTTCAGAAACACATCTATTCGGTTTCTATAAGTTAAAAGAATTCTAATATACCCTTGAACTTTCAATTCATAGTAATTGATGCACCATGTAGCAAATGTGATCATACAGTTAACCATGAGAGGTTGACCAAGAGGTGATAAGTTCAATCCAGGGTGACCACTTATTTATGAATTAGTTTTTTTACTGGTTTTCTGACATTCAAATGTTAGACGGTTAAACGAGTTATTCTTTGAAAATAGTTGATGTGCACATAAGCTGGTCTCGACACTCACAGATATGAAAAAAAATAAAATGTGACCATATGTAAGGTTTGGTTGTGATAATGGTGATGAATCACTCACTGCAGGTTGCAGGTTTCTGATGTTGGAGGAGATGACTGTACCCAGCAGCAAGCTTTCTCTGTCCTTTCTTTCTATCTGTGTAGTTAGTTGTTCTAACTTCTAACCCAAATAATACATGAGATATAGACATTCAGGGTTAAATGTTACACCCCCAGGAGATAAGAAGAATATGAACCAATTTTGTCTATAGGTTTTTTTTTTTTTTTGAGAAATTTGTCTATAGGTATTTGATTCATTGTGACAATTATTTTGTTCCTAATAGGAAAGTTTTATTGTGGCTGGCAATGACATTGTAAGATAGATATGTTTGTGCCAACTTGTAAGTTATATTGTTCTCCTGTCTTTGGAGTGTTCCATGTAATTGTTTTAGGAAAAAGATCAATTCTCTAAATGTGTTTAGTTATATCAACTTTAACCTTAAACTTATATGTTGTAATTTTATCTTTCTATAGGTTTTTGTTTGAAACTTTTTTTATATTTGAATATGCTTCTAATAAACCATAAAACATATGTATTGTGTAACACTGATAAAGACTAATAAGGAAATGTTTTGAAATCTAATAGGGAAATGTTTTGAAGGGTAAGGACTATAAAGAAAAGAAAAGTCTTACACTCATCTTATGAACAATTCTAGAATCTCATTCATCAATATTAGTTTTTTTTTTTTTTTTTTTTTTTTTTTTTTTTAAAGATTCATAAATATTAGTTATAAAGCCAAAAAAATCAACATAATTAAGGAGCTTAGATATGGATTTTTTTTTTTTTTTTTAATTTTATTATTATTATTTTTTTTATAGAGACCTTTTTGGAAGAACTTGAAAGGTATTATTAAACTTCAAATGAAATCTTTTTCTCTCAAATTGTTGTTGAACGAACGAAGTATATTTGAAATTTATTCTATTTTTATTTATGTATTTTTAACTATCTAAGTGTAGTTTATGTATTTTCAATAAAACTTATATCAATGATAAGTTTTTGTTATTTTTTATTTGAAAATTATTAATTTATTTGAGTTAGTTTGTGCGCACTTCATATATTATCCCGAGATATACCGCCTGAGTCTACAACATTTAAATGTAAGAAAACTCATAAGAAATTAATTCTTTGTTCTTATAAACCCTATTGTCCACTAGACTAGTTTATGATGGTTTACTATATTAGTTTTAACTTATAAGAAATAAGTTAAAATACTGAATACCGATTCTCGGACTCAAACCCGTGACGCTGGTGTTGAACTGGTTTACAACCAAACAATGAAAACATTGAACCACTGACCGATTCAGTTGAATTTAATATTACTTGAAATTGGTTAAATAAGGTTAATAGTTTTATATAATATAAACAAATTGCGAATATATTTTCAAAAATTATGAAAAAAAAAGAATACTCTTGTAAAAAAAAAAAAAACCATAAAACAAAATTTAAAATTAAGTACATGAATGAAAATTGGGCCTTTAAAAACGGGATTAAAATGGAATAAAGATGGAGCTAAGATGGTTTTTATGAAGCGTGTGATTTGTTCCCACGTGTGGGGTTTCGAGATGTAATTCGCTGCCCCGTTAGTATAGTAATTATATACGCAATCCTCTTTGTCTCTGAAGCTCACGCTCGCTTATTACCAATTGTACTTTTCACCTAATTTCGTGCCCTAATTTGTTCCCTCAAGCGCTAGTTTATCCTTCGCTTTGAGGTTTTAATGCTTTTTATTGTTCAATTTCGATTCAGAAATTCGAGATTTCTGGTCGACAATGGAGGTTTTGAAGGATGATTTCTCCAATTTGGAATTTGGGACTTCCGTCGAGTCGTTCCGGAAGTTCTTGGACTCCCAAAATGATCTGTTTCGCTCCCAGGTCGATCAAATGCAGAGAATTGTTGTCACGCAGTGCAAACTCACTGGCGTCAACCCGCTATCTCAAGAAATGGTACGTTTTTTTTTTTTTTGTTTTGTTTATATTCAATTTAGTTTTGAAATTGGGTCTTCGAATCGAAGTTTAAATTGGCGCCGAATTGTTTCCATTTTGGGGATATTGTGGATTTGCATTATTGTACTGTTCTCTTTGTATAAGCGTAGTTTTTCTTGTGGAACTGAAATAGAAGGGGGTGGCTGAAAGAATTTTTTTTTCCAGTTAAGGTTTTGATTGCCCATTTGTGTATTAGCATTGTGCTCTTTCTTTCTGGGATATGCAAAGTTGGGCTCATCCGTTCTTGTCAGCAATGGCATGTATGTCTATATTTTGTATGTTGTTAGTTTCTTAACTTGTTATCAGGGAGCCTCGATCACTGGCCTCTTGATTGTTCCCTTTTATTTATTAATTTCCTGAATATATAGTTTCTTCTTAAAAAGAAACTGAAGGCCCTAATGACTTGCTTTCTTTTATTCATTTTGTTTTTGTTTTTTGAAAATCATGATAATTCTATTTGATAACTAACTTTCATGCTTTTTTTTTTTTTTTGGTCCAAGCACAGGCTGCTGGTGCTTTGTCAATTACGATTGGTAACTCCTGGCTCTGGGCTATTTTTCACTTTTGGAAATAATTTTTTTACTCACATATTAATAAATCTTTTAATTCTATGAAAATAGTACTGTATCAAACGACCAAGTTTTTTTTATCTATATTGTTATCATATTTACTTAGCCCTGTTTTCTGTTTCAGGAAAAAGACCCCGAGACCTGCTCAACCCCAAGGCCGTTAAGTATATGCAAGCTGTTTTTTCTATTAAAGATGCACTTAGTAAGAAGGAATCCCGAGAAATCAGCGCCTTATTTGGTGTCAAAGTAGCACAGGTATGGTATGCTTCTTTTTTTTCACTGTTCATATTTCCTTTACTCCTATCTTTTTAGCAAATGCTGACAATAAGCTGCCAATACTTTAATTCCCATAGTTCTGTTTTGACTGGTTTTATATGGTATTTTTTTCATTTTAATAAGAAGCAACTTTCATTAAGGAGGAGAGATAATTGTAGCAGGTGAAAAGAAATCAACCCAAAATAAATTTGTGGGAGCTTCAATGGAGGACTTAAAAATGAATTACAACTATCCTTCGCTTCTATATTTAAAGGTGTTCATGGAATTCTTTTTGGTTGTTTATATTCTGTGTTTGTTGGTTGTAGGTTCGTGATTTTTTTAATAGCCAACGTTCAAGAGTGAGGAAACTAGTCCGTTTGTCACGGGAAAGGTCCATTCAATCTAATTCTTGCAAATTACTTGAAGCTGGAGGGATTGCAACGAACAATGACCTCAGTATGCCAATTGATGCAGTTCCCTTGAACTCTAATGCAGTGGTTCCTTTGAACTCTGATGCACCAATTCCATTGAACTCTGATGCACCAATTCCATTGAACTCTGAAGCTCCAGTTCCTTTAAATTTTGATACACCAGTTCCCTTAAACACTATTGAACCCAGTAATATTGATAATGGACCATCCTGTTCAACACAGGATAGTGAACTATCTGACTTAGAGGGTATTGATAAGGATTTTGTTCAATCTATATTCAGTATGATGCAGAAAGAAGAAACGTTTTCTGGTCAGGTTAAATTGATGGAATGGATCTTGCAGATACAGAATTCTTCAGTACTATGTTGGTATTATTCAAATTACTCATTTGTTGTAGGAGTCTGTTGCTTTTTCTTTCTTTCTTTTTTCGGTTTCCATTTTCTTTTTTTCATTCTGCTATCCCTTTGCATTGTGTTAGGTTCTTGACTAAAGGGGGTGCAATTATTTTAGCAACTTGGTTAAGTCAAGCTGCTGCTGAAGAACAAACTAGTCTCCTCCATGTAATCCTAGAGGTATATCGAACTCATTACGTAGGTTTCCTATCTGGCAAGGATCTTGCCTAACTCCAAAAAAAAAGGATTTTGCCTAACATGCATAGCCCTTTGATGCACAAATGGAAGTTTTTGGCTGTTTGGGTTGGTCATTATTTTAGATAGGAAACAAAAATATTTTCATTGATGAGATGTAAATGTTACAAGATTTTGGGCCAGGTGGGGAGCCAGACTTGTGTTGGTCACAAATTCATCATCATTTAGCTTATTTTTTCTTATTTTGTTGCTATTTGTGTTTGTAGAAATGGCATTGGGTTTGGACATAATCTTAACATTACTTGTGTATTCCAAAGTAATCTCATTGTTCAACTATTCAACAAATTCGTCCATCACCAATTCATCATCATTTAGCTTATTTTTTCTTATTTTGTTGCCATTTGTGTTTGTAGAAATGGCTTTGGGTTTGGACATAATCTTAACATTACTTGTGTATTCCTAAGTAATTTCATTGTTCAACTATTCAACAAATTCATTTTTCAGTAAAGGCCCGCCCAAGACGGGAAGATTTGAATGTTTGTTACAACTTGTTGGTTATAGGACTTCCTTTATTCATAAATTTTATAAATTTACTAGAGTAGTAGCAAAGCTTCCACCCAGTGACCTGGAGATGTTAGAGAATCTTGTATTTAAATAGAGAACCCTGCCTACCCCCAAATGTTGTTGAACTAAAAACAAACCATGCATTACAAAGAATTAATTTAAATTATTATTTTGCAGGTTTTTTGTCATTTACCTTTGCATAAGGCTCTTCCTGTACATATTTCTGCAATTCTACCAAGTGTTAATAACTTGCGATTTTACAGAACTTCAGGTATGATTTTGTTGTGTGGTGTCTTTTGTGCCATCTCCTCTGCTTGTTGTTGGGCGGCATCATTTTGGGACTTCAACTAATTACTTTTTCTGTTCCTGTTTCTATTTGGTTTAATTTGAATCCTCTTCCATATTACACAAGGGGCCTCTATGAAGAAAATGAGAGATTTTCATAAAAAACAAATGATAGAAAAGCAAAGGAAGACGAGTCATCCTTTTTTTTTTTTTATTAAAAAATATTTGGGGTGGAGAATTCGAACTTGTAACCTCTTCGTTGTCGGTCATACATCATTCCTTTTGAGCTCAGCTCTTGTTGGCGAAGATGAGTCATCCTTTCAAGAGGCCAATAATCTTACATTTAGACGCTCCAATTGGCACCTTTATGTACATGTTAATTGCTTATTTCACATCATTGTAGTTATATTGTTTTCTTAATTGTTCTTTTCATATATCTTAAATTTCTTGATGTGTCCATTTGCTCATTTATTGAGCTTGTCTTTATTTTTATTGTAGGAAATAGAGGAGTTCCTTCAGAAATATTTGTAGCTATATTGCAATTTTTTGTTTCTAATGAATTAGTTTTGTTAGATAAATTTTCTTCACATGTCTTTTGTAATTTTCATATATCAATGAAAGTTTCTGTTTCCTATAAAAAAAAATAAATTTTCTTCACATGTAGATTTTCCAACATCCTTGCACTTCATAGTTTCTATTTCCCCCATAAAAAATCTGTGCGTATATTTCAATTCTGTTCCTGCGAAAGTTTTTAGTCTCATTTTTCTGACTTGAAGATCAGATATATCAAACAGGGCAAGGATTTTATTGTCAAGATGGAGCAAATTGTTGACAAGATCTCAAGCATTAACGAAACCCAATGGCATGAAACTCTTGACCAATTCACAAACAGATATGATTCTGAAACAGAGGCAAGTGTTTATCTGTGTTCGTGGCAATCAGTAAAATTTGTCATTTAAAAAAAAGAAGTATAATTTGTCATTTAAAAAAAAGAAGTATAATTTGTCTCACTATTTAATCATATTCTATGCAGTATCGGAGACATTATGAGTGATGAATCATGGAAGTCGAATATTGACCTACCCGTAAGCCATTTGTGCGATCTAAATTTAATTGAAAAGAGATTTTTTTTATCATGCTTTGGAATTTCAACTACTTTTTCTGCTGTACAGGAAAATTTTGGTACTCCCAATGTAAATGCAGATAATATGAGGTAAGAACTTGATTGAATGAACTTCTAAGTTCTTCAAAAGTTATATTTTTTGCTGATGGCTACAGACTCTTTTTTCCTATAGGAAATCGGAATCTCATCATGCATTGAAACTTTTGCCGGCCTCTTCAGATGATTTGAATCGGAAGAATACTCTAGGTTTATCTTCATCCAGTATCCTTGGAATAGGCAATGCGATTTTTTTAAATATTATGCCTCTTTGATTATTTAAGTTGGCCAATCTATCTATCTGGATATGGTTGAAGTGCAATTTTTCTTCTAATGATGAAACTTTTGCATCAAAATTGATAACAGGTTCAACGATTGGTTGAAAATATAACATACTTCTCATGGATGTGGGAAAAAAGTTTAATACAGTTATACTATACTAAAGAAGAGAACTACTCAGAAATCTTGAATCAAACTATGGATACAAAGGAGATCATCCCCGAAACATACTAAACCAATTTGACTAATCATAGCCCTTACATTTAATCTATTATGAGTTGACCAAGAGGGCCTTGGACTTGGAGAACTAAGAGACGATGGATCAATTCATAGTAGCCATCTATTTCTTACAAGTTTTCTTGACAACCACTAAGATGGTTGTCTTTTGAAAATAGTCAAAGTTCATGTAAACGGACCAAAATTTTAAATGAACATTTTGAAAGAGAACACAAAGAAACTTAGCTAACTTGAGGTCTTCATTTTGAAAGAGAACACAAAGAAACTTAGCTAACTTGAGGTCTTCATCACATCTGTCTTTCCAAGAACCTTTTAACATACAATAGCTGTTAAATATTGCCTTCAGTCACTTCAGCGAAGATCCAGTAGAGTTGAATTTTTTGTCATAACTGAAGCCAGAATGTTAAATTGAAAAAACAACAGGAAAAATAAAGTGGTTGTTTGAATTTTTTTAGAAATAATTTTTTTTAATAAGAAGTTAAAGTTTTGATGAATTTTTTAAAACTATTCTGCAGACTAATCTTTCTTTAAGTTCCAATTGGAAACCCACTTTTTTTCAATGGTAAAGATACCACTACCCGAGACTGAAGCTCTTTTCAAAGAAATCTTTGAAATGTTTCTAACTAAAAAGGGAAAACACACACTGAAGTGGTAACTCTGGACTTCGCGAAGTTGCTGGTTATTTCTAATTTTTTTATGCACATCTCTTGAAGGACTATCAAATTAATCCAAAGTAATTGGATGTAAGGAAAGAGAAGATTTTTTTTCTTGCTCTATGAACGTTTAATTATTTTTGACATTATAATTAAGGCTTCACCTAAGAAATAATGTTGTTGCAATGATCAATCCATTTTGGTAAATGGAGAGTTTGAAAGTTATTTTCCTTAGCTGGTTAATAGGATTCAGAGAACGCAGGAAGGTTCAGATGGTAGAGCAGCCAGAGCAGAAAATTGCTGGCAGAAACTTGCAGGCTCCAAGAACTTCTGCGAATCAAGGTCGGCCAATGTCCACTGATGATATTCAGAAAGCAAAAATGCGGGCACAATTTATGCAAAGCAAGTATGGGAAGACTGGTTCATCTAATGGACGTACGACTGTGAAGTCTGAGAATGCAAACAAACCGTTACATTTAGTTTCTGTTGCATCTTCTCCAGCATCCAAAATCTCTCATCATCCCAAGTTTGAGGACCAGAAAAAAGCTGTGGCGCTCTTTCCAAAAATCAGTAATAAGATCAAAACCCCGCTTCATTCTAAGATGGAAGTGGAGTTAAAGGATTCACTTGGGGAGAAATGTAAGAGGCTCCAGATCCAATGGCGGATGCCACCAGGTTCGTTTTTTCTAACACTTTATGCTTCCTTTAAATAATATAATATTTAATTTTAAAACGGCAGTACAGACATGGATCATGATTGAATGAGTTAAAAAACTTTGAGATGCCACTTATCTAGAAGCAATTATGTAGACTCGGTGCATAAATACAGCATAAAACATTGTAACGCGCGGTTTTCCAGAAAAGTTTGGTACAATATGGGCGTGTTAGTTATAATATATTATTTTTGAAAGACAGCTCTTATTTTAAACGTTTCATATTTGTCATAAATCATGTATGAGACAAAGGAGTAAGATGGAAATCGCCAATGATGGAGAGGTGTTTTGCAAGTCTCTCCTCGGGGGTCCTACTCCTTTCATTTGTATTTTCATAGAACAATGAATTTAGGGTTTAGGGTAAGATGGAAATGGCCGCTCTGCCCGATCTTTGGGAGAGGAACTTGAGAGTTATGAGAGTTAAGGTAAGAGGAAAGGACTTTGTAAAGTGATTGGATATTGGTTCGGTTCATAGTTCACAGCAAACCTTGCTTAACTATGGTATTGCCCACCTCAAGTATCCTAACACACATTTTTTTTTTAACCGGAAATTTGAGCTGTGCTCGCCCGTCAACACTCTCAAGAAAATTGAAGGGCTTATTTTTATGGTGTTCATGACTTCGTGTAAAAAAAAATGTCCCACATTGATTACTTTGAGATATTCTGCCAAAGTCTTGGGCCTTCATTAAGAAACTACTCTACTCCGAATTAGTCTGACTCTTTGTCAAATTTTCATTTGTAATCAAATTTGTTTTGAATCAGTTTCATCCTTTCTCAAAACATTTTCAAATTTTTGTAAATAGACAACTAATTTGTTATTATTTGTGGTTTATTTATGTTTTCTTGTATTTTTAATAAAATAGAAGTCAGACTAGTTATCTACAATATAAGTTTCATATTTCGCTTGTGAGTATCATTCTTGTTTCAATGAATAGACTTTAGCCAAGCATAGCATGTGCTGCCGTCATTTCTGTGTCTATTAACACAAAAATATATGGAACATGATGACTTAGATAAGGATATGGTTGGAGGATTATTTCTTGAAATATTGTTTCATAAAATATATCCAAATTACTTTTTTACAAAATATTTATACTTGATCGCACTGGCAGAGAATAGATATCATCCGACACCATTTGTTTAGTACTAGTACCTTCAATTGACGAAAAAATTATATATAAAAAAGGAAACAGTTTCCAGTGACAGATAAAAATGGAAACTGACCCTGCCCTGTATTATCTCTCGCTCGTAAGAATGAATTCTGTACTTTATATTTGAATTTTCGGGCCCAGGTACATGTACTACGGACATATTTTTAATGCCAAAATTTGCATGTGATTACCCGTCCAGGTGGGTTTCCCCACTGAAACACGTATGAATTCCGTCAGTTTTAGATGACACCTGCTAGCTAATGATGCAGACAAAAAAAAAAGAAAAAGCAAAGCCAATTACAGTCCATGGAGATTTTCATTTTGGTTCCTCTTTTCCCTCACTATTTATAAAAGGGTCTTCTTCACTAGTCACTTTTCTCTCAGCTGTAACCTTCCCTTGCATGGGTTTCAAACGGGCAGACTTGGTTCCCAAACTTGCAAATGACTAAGGAGGTCAAAAAATACGAGGGTCGAAATCTATAAGTAAAGTTGTTGAAATGTTTTCTTGGAAAGAGCTAACTAATCTGAAACGTTGACCGGAGTCTTTCCTATGTTTCACTTTTCTCTCTCTCTATTTATATTTGTTGAGTTGGTAAGCATTTGTTTCTAAAAAGAACTGGTTCTGTTAGTGGTCCAATTTGATAGTGATTGTAGCATTTGGATATATCTTCGTTATGTGGTGTTTAACAACATTGGAAGTGCTGGTCCTTATCTGCAGAGAACTGTATCAAGTCTTTTCTGCGATGGAAATTTTATTTATCTATTTATTATTGAGAGTCTGAAAACTTTTAATTCTTTTATTCAATTTTTGGAAATGACAATCCAAGAGGGATGGCAGAACGAACTTACTTGAACAGGAACTGTTTAATAGGTTGTTGTTGAATCCAAATTGTTTCAGGCCATCGAGGACAGACGTCTCTTATTTGCTAGTCACAGATTTAATATATACTGCATGTTTAGTTGGTGTTTGGGTGGTTTTGGTGTGTGTGATGCATGGAATTGCAAGCTTAATCTTCTTTTGAACAGTAGAATTCAGTTGCACTAGTGATGGAATCTTCAACAATCAGCTGATTAATCTCAAGTCTCCCCGAAGAAAGGAAGTTTACAAAAAAAAAAAAAAAATCAATCACATTTTTTTGTACATTGAATTGTGGTTATAATCAGCAACTTTCCTGCCTTAATTTTGTAAATGTAGTGTGATTGAAGCATAGTTTGTATTTCTTGGATTTCATTTTTAACTCTTTTTCTAGAAGTTTTAAATGTGTTACCAATTCAATGAGGGACCAAATCTATGAACAGAGTAGTCAAATAAGCAAAGAATTCCAAAGTAGACTTTTTCAAAAACAGGAACTCAATATGATGTTGCCTGCAGCTGATCTTCAATGACAGTTTAATGCAATAATAAATCTGAGTTACTGCTGTTTCGCTGCTTTTGTAGACATGTACATTTTCAAGAGTTTGTATCGATTAACAAACCATCAATAGAATGAACCGCTTTTGTTTAGCAAAATAAAAAGTTACCGATTCATCTTTTTTGAAGGGATTTTCAATTCACCAGTTTTGTTGAGAATTCTATCAATGGTTCTTTCTAAATTTTTCATTCTGTATCACGTATCTTCCCTGACTTAAGATCATTATACTGTTGAATATAGAGATTAATCAAGCCTCTTGTTTCACTTTGCCTTTATATCTGTCCTGCTTATAGTTTCAATGATAGCCTCATTTTATGTCTATATGCAGAAATGAAGCTCAATGATCTATGGAGTATAGGTGGTGGCGAGAATAGTAAAGAGGCTGGATTCCAGAAAAACAGGAACTCCAGAGAGAAGGAGACTTTTTACAGGACCATCATTGAGATACCATCAAATCCGAAGGAGCCATGGGACGTCGAAATGGACTATGATGATTCTTTGACTCCTGAAATTCTGACTGAGCAATTGCCTGATAATGAGAGTTCTGAACAAGAAGTTCGAAACCTTGTGGTGGATTGTGCTGTTCCACCAGAGGTGGTGACCTCAACTCAGGATCTCAAGCCAAATGCAGCTGAACCAGATCTTGAGTTGCTTGCTGTGCTTCTCAAAAATCCAGAATTGGTTTATGCCCTCACTTCTAGCCAAGCTGGCAATTTGCCTGCTGAGGAGACTGTAAAACTGTTGGATATGATTAAAGCAAGTGGGGCTACTAATATCGGCGGCAGCGGCGGTGTAAACAGGATGGAAAAGCCAGTGGAGAAAGTTGAAGTCTCTCTTCCTTCTCCTACTCCTTCGAGCAATGCTGGAACGGTGCGTGATTTTGGCTCATTTTGCTGCAGTTGCAAAAGTACTTGCAAAAATGTTGCTTATATTTTGTGCTTGACTAGATTATTCTCTGTTTCTTCAAATTAAATTTGGGGAGCAAATAGCTCCTCTTTTTGTTTGTTTTGGGCCAATAAAAATTTCGTCCCCTCCCCCTCGACAGTCGCATCAACTGTTGTTGGGTCTTTCTCGATCAAACTCATTAGAAATTTGCCAATTAGAGAAATAACTCAATTGATATAAGTATGTGTTCACATGTGAATAATTTGTAGATACTTTCCATATCTCCGTTCATTCGATGTCTTTCAGTGCCTGATCTAGGGATGGGCGTGGAAATTTCAAGTATATTGGAGCGAAGTTTTAATTTCCTAGTTTCAAAAATCGAATCCTTCCACTTGTTGATTTAAAAACTCATTAGAAACTTATTTCTGACCATGAATATGACTTGGGCTCCGGTTTGCCTTGCATGGACGTATTTAAAATAAATATGAATCACATAACGTTGAGAATGCAAATTTACTTAAATTATTTAAAAATTGTGTATTTGCTGATGATGGTTTTTTTTCATTAAACTTACAGAGTGGATGGAAACCAGCCGTCTTCAAGAACCCTTTTTCACAGCGAGATTCCATTCCAGAGAACAGAGTAGCGATCGCTTCCCCATCAGTTGACGCTTCAAGAATTGCAGTGTCACGAATTTCAGCTAACAACATGACACCAAACCATCATCTTGCAGCTACTCCACCAGTGTCCCAACAGCAACCTCCTGCATCAGTTTCTCAGTTTTCACATCCACAAACTACGATTAACGGGCTTCTGCCCCGTCATTTAGTTCACTCTCACCAACACCAACACCAACACCAACATGGTGTTGTTGTAAACTCTCCGAACGCTCAATTAACGAACTCGGAAATAGCCATGGCACTGAGGAGTTTTCCTATCAACAATCTACCATTAGTTAATCAATCAGCATCAGCTGCCTCTTCGGTAAGAATTGAAGCTTTTGCATCAGACACACCATTCCAATCACCTCCTTCCCCAACCCCAACACGAATGCCGCAAATTCAGCCGCAAAGACAGCAGCCACAACTTCAACCATATCGTTCAGAGCAACCACATCAAACTCGTGTAAATATCTCTTTACCACATGCTGAGAAATCAACCCCTAGTTTAGGTTCATGGAGACCAAGGCAGCAGGACATTGGTTCCCACTATAATAACTCTGGAGCTAACCAAAATAATGAGAGTCAATTTATTGGAGGGTCCATGGCCGGAAGAGGAGGAGGCCCTTCATGGGGTAGAAATGAATTTGAATCTTGGAGTCCAGAGAACAGCCCAGTAAGGGCTCCTCATGAGTACAGCAGGCCAGACAAAACCTTCTCCGAGCCCAGAATCAATTCTGGAAGAAGCCATTGGCCTGCTGATCAGCAGAGACAAAGGAGTCCTTACGGATATCGAGACCAAAACAGACATCAAAACAACAACAACAGAGGGTGGCGTGATCGGCAATATTGAAGCTCGGAATTGTTGTTTCGATGAAGTGTTGAAGTTTTCGACTCTGAAGGTAAGAGGTTGGGCATGGAATTGGCTGGTAAATGAACTCAGAAATGCTTGGTTTTGGCTGTTAAAATGAGTCGAAAAGCATTGATAATGACCATTCCTCCATTCATGAGAGTTGGTTGAGATTGGTGTTCTGTATTTGAAAGTTGTATACTTTTTCAAGGCCCCCAAGAATGAAAATAACACAAAACCAGGAGAATACCTTCTTTTTTTTTTTATGGGGGGGGGTTGGCTTTTGACCTGTAAAATTTAGCTTCAGGAGGTTGGGTTTGTAGGGAGGATTTTTCTTTTTCATATCAATTATTATCATTGTTCTGTCTTTGAAAATGTGTTGATGAGTTCATCTTCCCATTTTCAATCTTACTTTGAAAGAGGCTTCTCTATTAGCTATTGATAATTTTAGTGATATTTTTCACAAAAAAACCTTCAAAAAAGTTGTTATAGTATTATATCTTTTTTAATTTAAGAAAATTCGAACGAGTAAACTGGGAGTAATATTTTTTGCTGTTTGTGCACGTCCAAGTTCACTAGTCTAATAATTAATGTAGATATAAATGTTGAAGAAAAATATCTAAAAATATATTTTTGGAAATGGGGATGAATTTGACACGAAATAAGATATATACTCACTTTTAAGTTGGAATTCAGACCTTCATATTTCAGTTATTTTGTACTGAAACAATCGAGTACACTTTTTTTTTTATTTTGGACAAAATTAATGTCTACTCGGGAAGAAATTGAACGACTCAAAACTTTAAATTAATAGTTATATCACAGATGATGCAAAATAATACAAGCAATTTCCAAATAAGTGGTGTAAATTTTTTATTTTATATTTTTTTTAGAGCAAGATTCAATTTTTACAAATTTAAAGCCTTTACATTTTAAGATAAATAATAGAAATTCTAAAATCAAATGTAAACCCTAGACTTTATTTATTTATTCATTATTAATATGGACAATATTTCATTATTTATAATTACGTGGTTTTTCTTACCCCTTTGTTAAAATTATGGGAGAATAATAAACATTTATTTACATGATTTTGATTAAACTTTAATTGAAATTGAGTGATGAATTTATTTTTATTTTATTTAAAAAAAAATTGAAATTGAGTGAAAATAACTATAAATCACTAAGAATGGTTTAAAATGAAATTTTAGAATATAATTTAAGTTCCGTTTGATAACTATTTTATTTTTAACTTTTGAAATTTAAGTTTATAACAATTATTTGGATATCTATATTTTATATATTTTTTTAAAATTCAAACTAAGATTATAAAAAAAAAAGTAACTTCCAAAAATTTATTTTGATTTTTGGAATGTGATTAATATTCACCTACAAAGATGAATAACATTATAAAAAATTTGAGTGGAATTAAGATAAAATTTCAAAAACAAAAAGTCAAAAATCAAACCATTATCAAAGGCCCCTTAATAATTCAAGATTTTATTGGAGAAGATGTTAATACTATCAGAAAATAAAAGGTTTGACTTTGGGTATATAAAATATAAATTGGTTTTTTTCTTTTCAAATTATTATGATTATTATTTTGCTGAGAATCTTGGGGGAAAAGATGGAACTGCATGATCGGCGCAGAGAATAAGAACAGGGGAACCGAATTCCCCTCCCACGCAAAATCATGTACTGAATCGGCGCTTTCGCTCTGTTCCACACAATCTTTGTTTCAGTTCTTCAACTCCCACTCTCCATATTGTGAAATTCAGCACCAAATCTTACAAACCCTAAGCTTCTGATCATCAAAACCCCACTAAAATGGGATACAGATTTCACCGTCTCAATCCCACACTCCATTCCTTCTATACCAGGCTTTCCTCAACGACCCACAAAGAATTTCATGTAATTTCATCGATCCAACCTCTCAATCTTCATCCCCAAACTACATTTCTGGGAATCTTTGATGATCCGAAGAGCAAAATCTCAAGAAGGTGGCATTTGGGTCATTCCCACCCTCACGAAGACCAGCTTGGATTTGGCCAAGATGGTGAGAATATTTTCAAGCTGGGTCTCGGCGCTGACATTGGATTGGCTGCTGGGAAGGCTGTGACGGGCTATTTATCTGGAAGCACTGCCATCGTTGCTGATGCAGCTCATTCGCTTTCTGATGTGGTAACTTTAGCTTTTAGTTTTTGTGCTTTCTTGAATTTTCATTTTGGTTGTGTTCTTGAAGCTGTTGTTACTGCCCCAACTCCTCAGTCAAGTTTATATATCTTGTTACATTCAAAACTCTTGGCCAAAAGGAACTGGCATCATCTTCTACTTAGTAACCACGAGGATACATGTTCGAATCCCCCTCCCCAAATACTGTTGAATAAAAAAAAAACATTCTAAACTCTTTGGAGGTGTTTGGGGGCTAAGGGAAATAATTCACCTTACCGCATTTGGGCATCGATAATTATTTCCCATAATCACTATTGGTTCCTCACACAGTCACTATTTATTTCCTATAATTTCATTCTCTTTATAACCACTTTTCATTCTCTCATAACTACTATTTTGTTCTTATAATCATTATCTTTCACCTCAAATACAAGGCTTTTCCACATAATTACTCACTTCACCCATAACAGCTAACGGTTCTTTCATAATCATTTTTATTTACTTGAAGTAGAGATAATCATTCTTCTCTATATTCTTCCCATTTTTCCATTCTCTTTGACTCAAAGGCTCCTGATTGAACTGTTCCAACAGGAACCCCTATATTGAGCGGTAACTTTTAACAAATATTTTTACCTCAGCCTACTGATGAATAGATGATGCCTTTAGTTTTCCACTTTTGTTTGTTTTTTTTGTTTTTCTGTTTTTGGTTTTCATTTTTTCTTCTTCAAATAACTACTTGTCTTATTCTTGTACATTGCAGGTTCTTAGTGGCATTGCTTTATGGTCATATAAAGCGGCTAAAGCTCCCAAAGACAAGGAGCACCCATATGGTCACTCTTGATTTGTACCTACATGCTACTCCATTGTTCTCTCCATATATAGTGACTTCTCAGCATAATGGTTTTATAAAGCCTTGATTGTATACATTCCAAACATTCATTCACTTCCTCTCAACTTGCCCCTTCTCCTTTTGGATTCGTTTCATCTCAATTTTAAAACTCTTGAGACTAAACACTTTAAATCTGAATTGAGGAGAGTGATCATATCTAAGCATATTTAAAAAATCGTTGACTGTCTTTAGATCTAAGATCTTTCATTCATGCTCCACTTGTATCTTCAGATGGAAATGGTTCTGATCCTTGGGTTTATAAACATATGCATCTGTAGAGTGGAGTCTTCAATAACTTGGGTTTCATTAAATCCTGATAAAGTTCAATGTTAATGATCTAGGTATTACATATTTACAGGAAAGTTTTTTACTATCTAGTAATGTGGAATTACCTAAAGGGCTAAGTGTTCTGCATGGTTTTACTCCAACTCTTCATTTACCTTTTAATTCAAATTTTAAAATTTATTTTACTTTCCCTGTCAAAGATGACATTATCTAAATGATTTTCTGTCTGGAAATGATAGTTTCGAGTTTGCTCTCGCTTTTATTTTATATTTTATAATTCCTTCTCTGTGATATTTATATTCTCAGGACATGGTAAATTTGAGACTTTGGGAGCCCTTGGAATCTCTTCCATGCTTTTAGCAACTGCTGGTGGCATTGCTTGGCATGCTTTAGATCTTTTACTGGTATGCTTGATTATAATTTTCTTCTGATTGATCTTGTAGATTTAAGAAATAGAAATGCCTTCTAAATCTTTAGAATCTATGCCATTATACTTTCAATCCCATTGTTTTTTTTTTTTTTTTTTTTTGAAGATTTGAGGAACCTTGCATGGTAACATGATGAGATTTAGTTTATGTTGTACCATTTCTTGTTCTAATTTAATGGCTTTTCTAACTATGCCTT
Organism: Sechiopsis laciniata; assembly: GCA_037833695.1. Taxonomy (NCBI): domain Eukaryota; kingdom Viridiplantae; phylum Streptophyta; class Magnoliopsida; order Cucurbitales; family Cucurbitaceae; genus Sechiopsis; species Sechiopsis laciniata. Next base: position 2,605,762 of record JBBMKA010000002.1, on the reverse strand, counting down.
CTCTGTTTTCCACAAGCAGGGATTATTGTCAACAGCTCCTGAAATAGTCAATCAGCCTCTTGGACATGATAGTTTGCGTAACCATAGTCATGTTGGACATCATCATGGAATCAACATAGATCATCCTATTCTAGCTTTGAATATGACTATTATATCAATATGTATCAAAGAAGGGTACTGACACATATTCCTCTGTGACCTTTTCCCTTGTTGTAAGAACTAGGGGGAAAATGTCCCCAAGGGGTGGCGCAAGTGGTCGAAGACTTGGGCTTTGAAGGTGTATTCTCCTCAAGGTTCCAGATTCAAGACTCGCCGGTCACATTAATTTGTAGACACCTCCAGTGTTTTTTTTCCTTCGATGTCTCCCAGTGCCTGGTCTAGGGACGGGCGCGGTTACCCTTGTTTCAAAAACAAAAAGAACTAGGGGAAAAATTGAAATATTTGTTCATTACCTTGTTCTCTCTTCTAGTATAGAAAACCTGAAAATAATCATATAGGCCGCTTAGTTGATTGTCTGTGTGTCTCATCTTTACTTCTAGGGCCATAATATTTTCAGCCGTTAGTTCTTTGCATAACAACTACTCTTTGTTCATCTTTCTTCATAAATAGCAGCCAACTTTAAGCTATATTTAAATGGTCTTCTCTTCTTCGGTATGCTGCCATATTTCTTTCCATGATGATGTTTAGGTTTTCTTGTCACGTGTCCTCTCATGATCTTTTATTTCCTTTGAACCTCTTGTTCTCTAATAGGCTTTACTGGATCACAAAACGAGCTGGGGAAAAACAAGGAAGTGGACTCATGAAAGCAAATGCATGGCATCATCGTGCTGATGCAGTATCATCCTTAGTTGCTCTCGTTGGTGTTGGTAAGGAACTATGTTTCTTGTTCTCATTCCCATTCTGGATGTGCATATAGTTCAGTGTGCTTGTGGTCTTAGATAGGCAATTAACTTAATTTCATTATTGCTCTTCAAGTTCAACTTAGCTGTTTTTCAAGCTCTTTGGTGAAAACCTATTACCAATCGGCATGTTTTCTATCTCAGCTGACCATTTGGTTGACATGAATGTAGCTTACAAAAACTTCCAAGAATTACAATCGGTCGAATTGGAAGATTGAGGGAGATATTTTAAAGAACTACAAAAAGAAGCATATTGATCCATACAATCCCAAAGAACCCTAAATCCTAGAGATGCCTAAGATCCATTAACTTTCCTGAAAACTTCTATTTATCTCAAGAGTCCAGTCTAATAATCCAAAGAATTGCTCTTACTGCACGAGACCAAATAATCCTTATTTTTGAGTTTGAAGCATTTGTTATGTTCACAATGTTTTACAGTTTCTAGATCATCGAGGTTTTAAATTCAATTTCTGCCTTGATTAGATTTTCGTGAAACAGGGGTTTAACTTCAATATCATTCACCTAAGTTCATCCTTAAACGTCAGTACTAACATTCTTGGAGTTTCTATGCTGAAGAAATTCTTCTCACTATCTTATTACTCGGTTATTGCATCTGTTGGTGAACATGCTTGCTACTTGAAAAAGCAATGACACTCATTGTTATCTTTTTCTACATATATTAAAACTATTTAATACTGCAGTCTCTATCCTTCCAAAACTAATTGCTTGGTTCTTGATTTTTAATTTTAGGAGGTTCCATTCTTGGGGTGAAGTTTCTAGATCCCTTAGCAGGACTTGTTGTCTCTGGTATGATACTAAAGGCTGGACTTGAAACTGGATACCAAAGGTATAAGTTTTTCGCTTTTGAAACACGACAGAGCTTTTCATTAAAATAATGTGACATTATGCAATCTCAATGAGTTCTAACGGTATTTTGCATAATCTAATAACCACGAGGTTCCCCCAAATGTTGTTGAATCAAAAAAAGAAAAATGACAACTATAAGAGAGAACAAAAATACAAAAAAGGACCTTTGAATGCATGTCACTTCACCCAGTTAAAACAATTCTTCTAAGATTAGTCTCTCTAGTGGTATGATTTGGTTTCTATTTTTCTAATGTTCTCTATAATGAAATGCATTTTAGCATCTTGGAATTAGTGGATGCTGCAATTCCAACCGATCAGATAGATCCTATCAGACAAACGATATTGCTAGTTGAGGGTGTCAAGGTAATTTATAAGTTTTGTAAATTGATGTTATTTAACGTAGTATTTTCAATTTTGACTATATTCTGTTTGGTTATTTGGGATGGGGAGTTCAAATATTACGGTTTTAGCCTTATTGGGAGTTAAAAGCTTTCGATTCCCATAGGTAGTCTTGTTCATTATGCAAATAACTCCACTATCGTGCTGATGCAAAAATCCATCTTTAGGGCTGCCATCGCCTAAGAGGAAGGAAAGCTGGTTCTTCTTTGTATCTTGATGTGCACATCGAGGTTCATCTTCTGATTGGATTACAAATATTTTACTACAAAATGTAGATGATGAACTCCACTTTACTTATTTACTTTTGCTTTCAGGTTGATCCTTTTTTGAGTGTAAGTGCTGCTCATTGTATCGGTGAAAATGTTCGTCAAAAGATTCATTCATCCCATCCCAAAGTATCTGAAGTGTTTATACATATAGGTACACTACTTGGTTCATTTTTCATTTGGATCTGTTCATCCAAACTCTACTTGGACAAGAGTCCTCATTATCAATGATCATCATCTGTAGATCCCTCCATTTCACATTTCCCACACAATTTATCCAACCAGCAAGAAAGTTCAACGGGAACTATGATTCCAAATTCATACATTGCTCTGAATGAGAAGAACATTGAGGCAATCGTTTCCAAAATCGTCCTGTCGAAGTTTCCTGAGGTTCTTCCTACCTGTTCTGAGCTAAAAATATTTGTTCATTTGATTTACTTGGCAACATGTATAATGAAAATGACAGAATTGAATGTTTGCTTTCAGAAAATGGTGGTTGAACGCATTACACCCCACTTATTGCAAGGTCAAATTCTTCTCCAGATTGAAGTTTCAATGCCTCCTGACTTGCTAATTCGGTAAACTTACAAACTTTATGACTACTGTCTCGTGATGATTAATGTTGTATATTCACTTTTTTTTTATTGTGAAACAACCAATAGATTAATCCCTACCTTATGACTACTGTCTCGTGACGAACATTCAACCATCCACCAAATCAGAGTCCTCGTTATCACAGATTGCAACTTGCAGCGAAATTCCCTAGAATTTTGCATGTAAATCAGAGTCCTCATCTCAAGTTTCATAAGCATTGCAATTAACCCCTTAAGCCTATTTTAAGTAAGATATGTAAGGATAAAATTTGTCATTTATAAAACATTAATCCCTACCTTTCAACCTTTATCTTCGTCCTCCATGTTCATTTCTCAATCCATGGTAGAGCCAAATACAACAAAGATGAAAACCAGCCCAAAGCAAATCCAAAAAAAGTAATTGTTACAAAAACATACTTTATTGGTGATTTGTACAATTTTCCCTTTTTTTTTATACCTGTAGCTATTTGAGTGAACTAAAATCTGTAACTGTTCAAGTAACTTACCCATATAATTGTGATAAGAATTATGTATGTAGAATGTTGAACACACTAAACAAACTAAAACGTTCATGCTTGTTAGTATACTTGCATATAATTCTAATAATTGCAATTCATCTTGCTTCACAGAAATGCAATGGAAGTAGCAGAACAAGCAGAGACAGAGATTTTGAAGGCAGCTTCAAACATTGTACATGTCAGCTTACAGCTTCGTTTAGGACATCAAATTCCACAGCTCAGCCATTGATTCTTAATGTTTTCTTTTATAAGAAAAAGATACCATTGATTCACATGTGGAATAAGAAAATGACTCAACTTGATTGTCAGGTCTTCATTCAGATGATTGTATATTATCGTCTCTTGTTTTGTAGCAATAATTTCATAGCTAAATATGAAACTAAGTTGTAACCTTCTGTTTACAAGCAATTCCGTACTTGTAAATTATTATTTGTTGTCGTGCATCAGCGTTATTGAAGTATAAAATGTGGCTTCAAATGAAGTTGTAACCTTCTTTGTTTGTTCTCTGGTTAGAAGCTTAATTAGAGATGCTGGTTTGGTATAGTTTTAGTAACTAAGTTTGGTTTTGTTGTGTCGTGTAGCTTGAGAGGCTTCTGGTTTATCATATTCAAAGAAGATTTAATTGAAAATTTTATCATTAACTTCTATCTAAACAAATCTATACTAACTACTTCTACTTTCTGTTTTTAAAATTTAGTTTCATTTTTTCAAACTAACTCAGTCTTCTAAAACAATTCATTTTTAATAATTATATTTTTAATTATTCAAAATAATTATTAATTATAAATTATCATCCAAACAAAATTTTAATTCTACCTCACCTATTCAAAAATTACATTCAAATAAATTTTTAACAAGTTCCATTTTTTAACTAATAACTCTTTCATATAACTCTTAAAACTAAATACTCATTAGGTATGATAAACAAACGTCCCCTAAATGTGGTGTGACAAAGTAAATTGAAATTTTACATTCATATTTAGTCAAGATCATAAATTTTGCTTTTAGATCTACCTCCCTTGGAAGGCTAGGTTGTAATTCTTATTCCAGTTGATTTATGAAGTATTTTTTGAAGAGAAAAATTGAAGTTATAATCTTGTTACTATATATAACACCTACCAACCCATATAAAGTTTTATTTTTTTATTTGAAAGGTATTAAATTACTATTTAATTATTCAAAATTACTCTAGAATAACTTAATTTTAATTCTTCGATTAAAGTACGTTAATTAAAAAAAAGGTTTTTTTAATCGTAGAAAAATAATATATTGTTAACTAAAAAAGGATTTTAAGAAAGAATTTAAATACCGTTAAATGTAGTCTAATGCACAAGTATACAAGAACTGCAGTCGTGAAAATCATTGAAGAAGAACTTTATCCACCAAGCTAATGCTAATAATCTCAGATAAAAAGCTTATAAATCCATTAAGATACTTTCAAACAAATTCATTACATTTCAAAGTCGAAAACAAAAAAACTGTTGAATTGGAAAATATTAGCATTAATGAAAACAAAAACAATGAAAATCCAATTCAATACACCGAAGTCTTCAGGGATCAAAATTCGAAAAAAAAAAAAAAAAAATTAATGACATAAGCATTAATTAAAAAAAAAAAAAAAAAACCCATGAGATCTTTAAAAGAGAATAAAGAAAAAAAAAAACAAAAAAAGGAAGAATTGAACAGCGATAATGGAGTCATTGATCAGATAATTGTAGTCTGTAATTTGAAGTCTACAAGCATAGATTCAGAAAAAGATGATCATCACCTCAATAACTCCTTAGATAAAAGATCAAAGAAAAATGGTAAAGAAAGCAAAGATTCAGAAATTTCTTCAGCGAAAAGTTAGAGAAGAGAGTTTAGGGCTCAGTAGGATCAATTGGTGATTTTCATAATCACGCGAAGATGAACTTCCTTCATAAAATAGGTAGTTTTCGACATCATTGCCTCAAGAACTCAAAACCCTAACTGAAGAATTACAAAATAATTCGAAAACGTAAAAACAGAGAAACTGGGAGGTGATGACTGAATAGAGGGGTTTAAGGCCTATATATAGTCAACATTTAAGGCTAGGGTTTCCGTGTATGATTTGAAACGGTGCGCTTTGATATTTGGGCCTTACCCTGCTCTTATACTCTTATACTGGGCCCAAATCCAGTTTTAAGCAAGGCCCAAATACAGTTTTTAAGTAAGGCCCAAATCCAGTTAAAATTGAAGTAAGAAAAAGAATAATTGCGAGAAATGGTCTTTAAAAAGGTGTTCCAAAGAGGAATTGTTTTGAGTAGTTAGACATTTAGAGTTTTGAGCAAAATATTTGTAGAGTTAGAGACAATAACTTGTTTGAGTGTGTATTTGAAATAAGTAGTTAAAAAAGAATGATTAAAAATAAGTGGTTAAAAGTTAGTTATTTAGAATAATTAGAATGAATAATTATAAATGAGTGATTAAAAATGAAGAGTTATTTTGAGTAGTTAAAAATAAATGATTAGAAATGATGAGTTATTTTTAGTAGTAAAAATGAGAAGTTGTTTTGAGTAGTTACAATAACTCATTTGAATGTTATTTTTTTAGGAGTAAAAAGGAAATACTCATTTTAAATCCTCCATAAATTCAACAAACAAACACTCCCTATGTAATTAACCGTAAAAGAATTTTCAAAAAACAAGAAAACACCGTAGTATACGAAAGTATGAGATACCATCGCACGTATAAACAAACCCAAACTATCACAAGTTAACTACTAACCCCAGCCATCCTAAACCAACAAAATTAGAGAATAACATGGAATTAGCACAAGAACAAAAGGCCAAATATTTATTAGAAATTGAGAATCTTATAAAGTATAAGAATCAAAATAATAATATTAATAATAAATGTCAAAAGTTTGGGGAAAAAGATCCCGCCCAATATCTATTTATATTTGCAATCAAACCATAAAGAATAGTTGGTTTGAAAATTATTGTTTTAATTACAAACAAATGAGCCAACTAAAATCCAAAACAATTCCACCATCAATAAATCTTTATTATTGAATGACCTCAACATCGAATTTCATATGTCCATATATATATATATATATATATATATATATATATATGAATAAATAAATAATTAATTAATTAAATAAAAACTCATACGTACTCATAGATTCCACATTTAAAGCATACTAAACCTAAAAATTTAAATATATTCTTCATTCTATCACATAATCACACATATATTATATATAAGTTAAGATTCTTAATGACATAAGGAATTGGGAAAGTTTCTTAGGCAACAGATTACAGAGAAGTAACTATAGGAAAAAGAGACATATATATATAAAATTTATCATTCTACTTGAGGATCCAAAAATTACACATACTCATCTGATTTTTTGTTCAAGAAATTAAGAAATTCACATATCTTAAAAACCCTTTGCAATTTCATGATTAATTATGACATTTTATCTATGATCTTCGATCTTTAGATTGTATGTATGTTCCCTTTACAAACTCTTGCAATCGATAAAATACATTAAAAAAAAACCTTTGCAATGAAAAAAACAAAAATCAATAAACATCTAGTAGAAGCATCCAATATGTACATCTCAAACCAAACCCTAAATAAAGTTTTACACATCCTCCAATCTAAAGCTAACAAACAAACAGTTAACTCAACAAGGAGAACAAATTATGTCTAAAGAACAAAAACAAAAACAAAACCCAAACAAAACCCACAAAACATATATATTTGTTTTCAAGTCAGAAAATCAAATTAAACAAAACACAAAACAAAACCCATTCACCATTTTGAGTTTATCTTGTTTGTAACCTCAAAACCCCCTCCCAAAAAAAAAAAAAAAAAAAACACTTGACAAAAGAGAGAAAAATGGAGGAAATCAAGTTCTTTTTTTTTTTTTTAATACCAAATCATTGAAAAAAAATTCTTCAATTATCTCTCAACATCCCTTATTTTGTTGAACTCTCTCCCCTTCCATTTCTCTATACCTAACTAAATACCTCTTCAAAGGCTCAGCATAATCATCAAATCCAAGTGTAGCCAAGGCACAGCAAATGTCATCACCATTAACAGTCTTCCTCTTCTCCTCACGGCACTTCTCCGACGCCTCGCCTGTGACGAAGCTGATGAACTCCGACACACATTCTTGCATCGTTTCTTTTGCTTCTTTCGAGATTTTAGCGTTTGGAGGAAGAATTTGCTTCATGATCCTCCCCACGTTTGCTATTGGAAGGAACCGATCTTGCTCTTTTACGACCCCGACTCCACTGCTACCTGCTTCCTCACTCGAGCCACCGGTGCTGCCACCAACTCCTCCTCCGCCTCCGATGGAAAAATCATACTTAAATTCTACTAATTTCTCTGATTTGCCTGTGTTTTCATCCATCTAAAAAAGAGAAAGGGAAAGGAGGGAAAAAACAGAAGTTTTTTTCTATCCTCTAAAACGTAGACACGTTGCTTCTTTCATGTGCCCCAAACTTGTGTCTCCCACTTATATATATTGATGATGTCTATTGGAGAGTGATCCATTTAAATACACTTTTTAGGTTAAAAACTAAAAAAAAAAAAAAAAAAAAAAAGATGTGAGTAAGGAGAGAGAAGGAATTTAAACCCTAGAAAGAAAATCTTAATTTTACTAGTTGAGTCATCAATGTCAATTGTCTTCTATGCCTTATGACTTCAGATTACTATTATTTATGTTTGATATTATTTTTTGTCTTTTTTTGATAATTGAGAAATACAAAGTGATTCATAGGTAGATAGTTATTTGACTTTACTGCATATTTAAATAAGCTGTATTTATCTCAAGCTTCGAACTCGAAAAATAACAAAAAAAATATTTACAAGTCGCAAAGTTTTTAATATGTTACCTCTAAAAGAACATATTTTGATACTAAACACTTCTAACAATAACCTTTGAGGACATGGATAAATATTTACTTATTGATCCATTAGAAAGAATGTCTAGTTAAAAAGATTTTCCTTTAATTATCCTTAAACCATTTTAAAAGCAAAAACAAGAAAAAATAGGGAATGGAGTTTTTCCTCTTTTTTTTCTTTTTTTTTTAGTGAATAATGTTTCTCTATGGTTGTTAGTCATATGATTATTTAAGTTGACAGGTTAGGAGTAGAAGTATTGTTC
>JBBMKA010000002.1:2571728-2591682 GCA_037833695.1 Sechiopsis laciniata | reverse complement strand
TTTAATTGGTTTTTTGAGAAGGGAGGAAGGTTCTGGCAGTGAAAGACTGATGTATGGTTTGCAGTGGTAAGTTGTACCCGAATCAGAGGAAAAACCAGAGGGTAATAAGGAAAGAGGTTTGGATAAAGGATGAAATTTATTGGCTGTCAACAGAGTAGGGTCCACCATTGTTCCTTTCACCTGATTAGTCGGAGGAGTGTGGCTCGATGCAAAATCCGTCAGAGCTTGAATAGTGGGTTCTTCAAACATTGTACCTCTGTCAATGATCATCGGAGTTTTCTGGGGTGAGATGTCGTCGCCGGTCGCTGGATAAAAACCAAATTCTGCAGAGAAGAACGAGTCGGGCCTATCTGGGTAGGATACTCTTTGAATAATGATAGAAGGATCCTCTTGGATTCTTTTCTCCTTTTTTTTTCCGATAAACCACATTGGCTTTCTTCGCCAAAACAAAGGCGGATGATTTTGCATTATTTGTGAGTTTCTTGTATTGAAGATAGTTCTTCCGAGGGGTAGGTGGATTGACGAATTTACTTTTCCCCTTTGTGAGTGCATTTAAATAGGATGGTTTTTTTATATCACTCTGCTCTTCCTTAAAAGCCGGCTTCAATGCCTCTGTCTCTTTAATAATTGGGTTTTCGACAATGGCAGAGGAGACAATAGATGGAAGTGAATGCTCTGTATTATTGCAAACTGGCCGATTTTTATAATTACTTGGTGGAGAAGATCCTTCTAATAGTGTATGAAAAGCACGCCATCCCCACCTGTCATCTCCAATAGGCATAACCAATTTATTCCGTCTGCCATTGTTGTCTATCTTCGTAACCTCTGCGAAGTACCCTTTTCTGTTATTAACCTTTTTAACCCAAATGGTATAATCATCGGCCCGCGTAGTAGTAAAATATTTATGATTCAGATTAGTTTTATGTTATTCACCTTTTCAACCCATATGGTATAATCATCTGGTAAGTTTTATGTTAAAGGTTTTCTTTTTTTAAGCTTCCCATATATTCGAAGATTGCTAAGCCTTTGCTTTTATTGGCCCTTTCTTCATACATGTTGATACAAAATGTTTTAGGTTTTTTTTCAAAAATATTGTAATAATATTTTGGTTCCTTCTTTCAAACATTATAATAGTATTTTAATATATCCTTTAAAATTTTACTACAGTTTTAGTCCTTAGTTTTTAATCAGTTCTATTTTCAGGAGATCACAAACCCTACATAAACTTACGTAAATGAACACTACTGTTCTCAAATAAATGACAGTCAAATACCGATTTTCAAAATCGAACTCTTGACGTTGGTTCAACTGCATTTTCAACAAACAATGAAACTATTAGCCCATCAAGCCTTTCGGTCAGTCCTTCTATTTTCATTGTTGTATAGAAAGTTTATTTATTTTTCTTTGTTTCGTAATCATGAATATGTAATCGATGATTTTCTATTCATATTATGATTGGTTTTAACTTACCAATCTTTTAATTCAGATGACCTGTAAACTTTGTGGAGTGACTGCAAAACCTAAAAGCCAAATCATTCAACACCATGAAGAAGTTTATATGTAACTTACGTTTCAAATGTAGTTTGAATGAACCAACACCTTCAAGACAAGAAATTAAGGTAGGAAGCACGAAGTGAAGACAAGAAATCTGTAAAACTAAGAAATAAGAAATTTGTAGAACATGTCATTCTTGTTGCTTATCTTCATGCAATGTTTAATTCTATCTAATTTTCGGTCGTTATTTGTAGGTGGTTAAGAGTACTGATTTTCTTTCTACATTTGTAATTATTTTGTGAGAATAACGTATTCAGCACAATTTTCCTATTTTGTAATCTACACATTTGGCTTAATTAGGGCTATATATCTAATTTTCGGTCGTTATTTGTAGGTGGTTCGGTTTTTATTGGTTTTTTAAAATGAAAACCAGAACCGATTTAATATTTTTGATTTTTTCAAATTACAAATCGATATGTCAAACTTTGTACTAAAAAAATTCGATCCGATCTATTAAATTGGATTGGTTTGGTTTTTCAATCTTTTTTGTTTTTTTGTTGCACCCCTAACTAATAAGGCAGTGAATGAAAGAATTTGAAGGGATCGAGTGATTGTTTATTTATTTTTAATAAATTATAACAGATGAATTTAGTTATGAATTGTTTAAAGGAGATGCGTGGTGGTTTGAGGTTCAATGTAATTAAAATAAAAATCAATTAAATAAATATTAATTAATAAATGACGTATTTAAAATTAGAGAAAATGACTTAAACAAAATAATGTAAAAATAATTCTCCCAAATAAAAAAACTGCATGATCGGTGCAGAAAAAGAAGGTTCTGAATATGTACGGAATCGGTGCTTCCGCTCGGTTCTACACAGTCTCTGTTTCATTTCTTCAACCTCCACTCCCCTGATTCCGAAATATCAAACCAAATTTCACAATCGATTCATCAAAACCCACCAATTCTCCATCAAAATGGGATTCAGATTCCACCTTCTCAATCCCATACTTCAATCCTTCTACACCAGGCTTTCCTCGCCAACCCACAAACAATTTCATGGAATTTCCTCAATCCAATCCCTCAATCGAATCTTTGATGATCCCAAGAGCAAAATCTGCAGAAGGTGGCATTTGGGTCACTCCCACCACCATCGATTTGAGGATGGTGCGAATGTTTTCAAGGTGGGTCTCGGCGCTGACATTGGATTGGCGGCTGGAAAGGCTGTGACGGGTTACTTGTCAGGTAGCACTGCTATAATCGCTGATGCGGCTCATTCTGTTTCTGATGTGGTAACTTAACTTTAGCTTCCGTTTGTTTTGATTTCTTGAATTGTCTTTTTGGTTGAGTTCTTGAGGCTTTTGTTACTGCCCAACTCTTTGATCGAGTTTATATATCTTTGCAACATTCTAATTCTTGATGCCAAGTTTGAACTGAACCAACAGGAATCATCATGTACTTCTATTGAGTTTTAACTCTTATTGAGTTTTAACTCTAAGGAGGTATTTGGAGGTAAGAGGAATGAGAATGATTATGGGGAGATGAGATTAGGGGACAATATGAGGGGGAATGGTTATTAGGGATAATGATTATCTGTGTTTGAAGTGAAAAGAATGATCAGCTAAACACGATCAAAGAATGATCATCAGAAGAATGCTTATGTGTGTTTGGGGTGCCGGAAATAATTATAGGGAGAATAAATTAGTGACTATGGGCGAATGAAAAGTGTTTATGGAAAATGAAAAGTGTTTATGGAAAATAAAAAGTTGTTATGGGAGGAATGAGATTATGGAGAGAATGAATAATGATTATGAGGAGATGAATATTGATTACAAGTGGAATAAATATTGATCATGAGAGAATGATTCTTAGTGGCCCAAACGTGGGTAAGAGAATTATTCCCCCATAATCATTCTGATCTCCTTGCCCCAATAACTCCCTTAAAGAAGTAGTGATGAATTGGTGATGCTTTTTTTTTTCCCTCCTACTTTTGGTTTTCTATTTGTTCTTTTTAAAGCCCAACTATGTATGATATGTAACTACTTGCCTTATTCTTGTACATTTGCAGGTTCTTAGTGGCGTTGCTTTATGGTCATTTAAAGCTGCGAAAGCTCCCAAAGACAGGGGGCACCCATATGGTCACTCTTGATTTGTACCTACATGCTACTCCATTGTTCTCTCCAGTTACTTTATATATAATGAATTCTCAGCATAATGGTTTTATAGCTTTATTGTATATACTCCAAAGATTCATACACTATTGCATTCCCCCCTCTTTTTGGATCCATTTCATCTCAATTTTAGGACTCTTGAGGAGAGTGAACACTTCAAAGCATAGACAAAAAACTGTTTGCTTGTCTTTAGATCTAAGATCTTTCATGATCTAGTTGCATGCATATCCTTATGGAAATAGTTCCGATCCTTAGGTTTATAAACGTATGCATCTGTAGAGTAGACTCTTTAATAACTTGGGTTTCTATAAGTACTTTTTTTTATACTAGGAATCGGAGCTTTGCCCCACTACTCATCCGAGGGCACTTGTGCCCATTCCAATGCCCGGATCCAAGAGTAACAATGGATTTTACAATTAAACTCACTTGTGAGTTTTGAACTTTGGACCTCTAGGCGAACCTTGGAGACCAAGCCTCAACCAACGAGGCTGCCCCTATTTGTAAAATTTATATTCGTTAAAGATTTGGCTATTACAGGGAAGTTTCTGATCATCTAGTAATGCTTTAATTACCAAAGGGTTAGGTATTCTGCATGCTTTTACTCCAACTCTCCACTGTCCTTTTTGTTCAAATGTGAAAACTTATTGTATTTTCCCTGTCAAACATAACATTATCAAATTGATTTAGATTATCTGGAAATGATAATTTTAAGTTTGCTCTCATTTTTATTTTATATTTTATAATGCTTTCTCTGTGATGTATTCTCAGGACATGGTAAATTTGAGACTCTGGGAGCCCTTGGAATCTCTTCCATGCTTTTAGCAACAGCTGGTGGCATTGCTTGGCATGCTTCAGAACTTTTACTGGTATGCTTGATTATGAATTTACTTATGGTTTTCACAAAGGTAATCTTCAGAATCTTACCACCATCTACTTCCCCCATAATCCCAATGTTCTCAAAATTTGAGGAGTTTTGCATGTTAACTTGATGAAATTTAGTTTACTCACCACCACTTTGGTTTAATGGCTTTGCTAACTAGACCTTCAATATTTTCCCACAAACAGGGCTTGTTGTCAGCAGCTCCTGAAATAGTCAATCAGTCCCTTGGACATGATATTTTGCATAACCATAGTCATGGTGGACATCATCATGGAATCGCCATGGATCATCCTATTCTAGCTTTGAATATGACTATTATATCAATATGTGTCAAAGAAGGGTACTGAATATATTCCTTTGTGGCCTTTTTCCTTGTCTAAAGAATAGTGGAAAATTGGAATACTTGTTCATTACCATGTTCCCCTACACTCTACTCAAGTTTATATAACCGGAAAAACAACCAAATAGGCTTCTTAGTTGAGTGCTCGGTCCCATCTTTTACTTTCTAGGGTAATAATGTTTCTGCCATTAGTTCTTCATAACAAATCTATTTCTCCACTCTGTTCATCGCTAGATAGAAAATCGGCCTACTTTATATTATGCTAATTCCTTTGGCAGTTTGCTGCTATATTTCTCCCTGAAGATGATTGGTTTTCTTGTTACATTTCCTCTCCTGATCTTTTATTTCCTTCGAACATCTTGTCGTCCAATAGGCTTTACTGGATCACAAAACGAGCAGGGGAAAAACAAGGAAGTGGACTCATGAAAGCAAATGCATGGCATCATCGTACCGATGCAATATCATCGGTAGTCGCTCTCATTGGTGTTGGTAAGGATCTATGGTTCTTGCTCTTAACATTCATTCTGATGTACAAATAGTTTCAGTAGCATGTAGTCTTAGTAACAAGGTACCTTAACTTGGCTTTATCTGAAGTTGTTGGTGAAAACAAGTCATCTTCTTAAAAATTTTGTGAAGGAATAATTACCAGCTGACCATTTGGTTGGCAGAATGCAGTATACAAGCTCAGGGACCAAAATAGTAATTTAACCCTAAAATTATTTTGTGAGGCAGTATCTGTACTTCCAAAAAAAATTGGTTGTGATTCTTGATTTTAATTTCAGGAGGTTCCATTTTTGGTGTGAAATTTCTAGATCCCTTAGCAGGACTTCTTGTGTCTGGCATGATTCTTAAGGCTGGACTTCAAACTGGATACCAAAGGTATATATATTAAATTTGAGCTTTTTCACTTTTACTTCAGAACTGTACCACACGGATTTTTCTGGTTAGGTATTTGTATTGGGATATCTAATAAGTTCGAAACACAACCAAGCTTTTCATTGAAACAGTGAAAAGTTATGTAAGTTTGATGAAACGACCAACTTGTAACATGTAAGAGTCAACCAAAATACAAACAAGTGTTCCAAGACTACATGTCACTCTACCACCCAATTAAAATAATTCCTTTAGGATTAGTCTCTGTTGTTGATGAACATTTTTATGTTTCATATTTCAATTCTCTCTAGCGGTGTGATTTGTTTTGATTTCTATATTTCTAATTTTCTTTGTAATAATGCATTTTTAGCATCTTGGAATTAGTGGATGCTGCAGTTCCAGCAAATCAAATAGATCCTGTTCTATACTGCAAGCAGAGGGTGTCAAGGTAATTATAAGTTTTGTAAATCTGTTAACTTATAAGGATGTTATGAAACATAGTATTTTGACTCTTTGGCCGTTTGGTTGTTGGGGACGGGGAGTTAAAATATTATGGTATTAGCCTACTGGGTGTTAAAAATGCCTGATCCATCCAACCATGGGTGGTCAAAGATGAACTTGAAGATTCAACGGTTATGAGTTATACCTAGGAAATAATCTCTTATAGATATTCTTGATATCCAAATGTTATACGGTCAAGCAATATGTTCCGTGAGAATAATCGTGATGTGCATAAGCTGGCTGGACATTCACGAATTTCAAAAACAAAATGTCTGATCTGATCATTCTTCCAAATGCCCGCTGATGTTGAAAACCCATGTTTAGGGATGTCATCGCCTAAGAGGAAGGAGAGCTGGCTCTTCTTTGTATCTTGATGTGCATATCGAGGTTGGTCATCTGAATGTATTACAAACATTTTAGTACCAAATGTGATTGATGGTCTTCAGTTTACTTTTCTATTGCTTTCAGGTTGATCCTTTTTTGAGTGTTAGTGCCGCCCATTGTATCGGTGAAAATGTTCGTCAAAAGATTAATGCGTCCCATCCTGAAGTATCCGAAGTATTTATACATATAGGTACAATACTTGGTTCATTTTTCTTAAGGATCAGTGCATCCAAACTCTACTTCAATGAGTTTTGGGACTTTTATCTCTGGCTATTTTGGTACATGTCCTCATTATCAATGATACCATGTAGATCCCTCCATTTCACATTTCCCACATAATTTATCCAACCAGCAAGGAGGTTCAGTGGAAACTTTGAATCAAAATACAGATATCCTTCTGAACGAGAAGAACATCGAAAGAGTCGTTTCGGAAATCATCTTATCAAAATTTCCTCAGGTCTAACTGTTCTGACCTAAAGCTATTTGTTTGTTTGATTTACTTAGCATGTTTCTAGAACACCCTTCAAGAAAGGTCTTGAAGAAAAGCTTTGAATGTGTTTGTTTTTCAGAAAATGCTGGTTGAACGCATTACACCCCACTTATTGCAAGGCCAAATTCTGCTCCAGATTGAAGTTTCAATGCCACCAGACTTGCTAATTCGGTAAACTCCCTTAACTCTACAATTTTTTTTTTTTTTTTAAAATATCCGTGACTATCTAAGACAGCCTGCCCGTATTTGAGTAATGTCACGAGACATACCATTTAACTCTTATCATTTGTATGTCATGCAAACTGGTAAGGAATTAATAATTAAGTAGATAGCCACCATGAATTGAATCCATCACCTCTTAATTTTTCAAGAATTACCAGGTCTATGATGGTTTAACTTCTATAATTCTTAAAACTAAGCTTACGAACATGAATGGACGGACACACATGGACACGGTGACACAAAATTTTTAATATATATATTGAAACTGTATTTTGATGTATCTTTATTATTATATCTAGTTTTTTTTTTTTTGAAAAAAAAATTATATCTAGTTAGTATACTTAACAAGTGGCTATCAAATGTTGGATCTTATAATGATTTTTTTGTACAACTAGTATCTTATACATCATACTATGCTATTAACTGTTTAATATGACTTAGCCAATTATCATATTGTTCTTAACAGAAATGCAATGGATGTAGCAAAACAAGCAGAAATGGAAATTTTGAAGGCAGCCTCTAACATTGTTCATGTTAGCATTCAGCTGCGTTTGGGACATCAAATTCCACAGCTCAGCCATTGATGACAAATTGACAATAGGTAAAAGAAAAAAGAATTAGAGAAATAATTCACTGTGTTACATTACTTCTCTAATTTTGTTTAGATTTAGAAAGTATGAAATTTTGATTGTTCTTGTTTTATTTAGTTCACAGAATGAGAGATTACCTTATTCACTAATGGTTATTAGCAATTACAGTTAAACTAAGTTTTTATTTTCTTTTATTAAAGATGATTGAAGTGTCCCCAAAGGGTGGCGCAGTGGTTGAAGACTTGGGTTTTGAGGGTATGCTCCCTTCAAGATCCTGAGTTCGAGACTCACTTGTGACATTACTTCTTCGATGTCTCTGGTGCCTAGTCTAGAGACGGGCGTGGTTACTCCATTCCTATTTCAAAAAAAAAAAAAAAAAAAAAAAAAAATTAAAGATGATTCAACCCTATTGTCTCTGTAAAAATGTTGGTACAAAAGGTGTCAGTTCACTTTATTACTTAATTGATTTAAGCTCTTTTATTGTATGAACACTGTATTTCATAACTAGATTATCGTGATCACTTTGATTTAAGAGATGCAAACCTTTCCATTAAATTTTATCATTATGAAAATGCACAGTTTAAATGTAAAATGACCCAATAATTTAACTATTAAAAGTAGAATTTTTAAAAATATTAGTTTTTCTTGAGTTGGGGATTTCAAAACCTCTTATGGAATATATTCTATAATACCATTTTTTTCTGATTAAATGAGTCATCCATAAAATAGCAATGGAATTAATTTTGCTCCTTGTGACAGAATATTTTTGTTATAAATGTGCACCAACTTATACCACATTATTAGGAGGAAGTCGTAAATAATTAAACCATCATTTTAAAGTTTGTCAATAGACTATTTTTGGTCTTTACCTGAATTAAATTTATTAAAATATTTAATTAATTTTGATGAAAATAAACATTAATGGCTTTATGGAAATATGACAAAAATATTGGACCATTTGCATAGTTGACATAAAAATATATTCCTACTATTATCTATACCTTTAGCCTTCAAATTCATTAGGCTACTTGTTCAAAAAATTGAAACAATATATAATTAAATAGAAAAAAACCAAAAAACCCTAATATAATCAAGTTAACAAATCCAGGTTATAGATAATTTAGGAAAAAGAAAGGGATTTGGGGAGCCATTGATCAGATAATTGTAGTCTGAATGTTGAAGTCAAGCATAGATTCAGAAAAGATGAGCATCACCTTAATAACTCCTTAAGTAAATGGATTGAAAAAAAATTGTGAAATGAAAGAAATTCAAAGAAAAGTTTTAAGAGAGGAGAGTTTAGGGCTCAGAAGGATCAATTGATGATTTTCTTAATCACTTGAAGATGAACTTCCTTCATAAAATAGGTAGTTTACGACATCATCATTTGGATGAACTTCCTTCACTCGAAACCCTAGCACAAGAAATAAGAAAATAATTTGTCTCCAAGAGGTGGTACAGTGGTTGAAGATTTGGATTTTGTGGGTATGTTCCCTTCAAGATCCCGAGGGTATAGTCCCCTCCCCTCAAGATCGCAGGTTCGAGACTTACCGATATTACTCTTTCGATGTCTCTTGTGCCTGGCCTAGGAACAGTCTTGGTTACTTTTATTTTTATTTTTTAAAAAAAGAATAGAAGAGAAACTTGGGGAAGATAATTGGTAGAATGGGTTTTAAGGTTTATTTATAGTGAAGCTTTAGGGTTAGGGCTTTCTGAGTATGATTCGAAACGGTGGGTTTGGGCTTGCTACTTTTTTTAATGGGACCAAGTCAAGTAAATTTGATGAAAATATTGTTGGAAAGGGACTTTACCTAGGTGATAATAGGGGAGTGTTTGCTTGACGTAATCAACAAACTATTACAAATGAGTCTTTATAACTTCTCTTACACAGTCACATCCAAATGATTTATTGTAATCACTCTAAATAATTAATCATTTATAATCATTCAAAATAAGCATCCAACCTAGGACTACTTCAAGTTAAGCACGCATAACTGTGAAGTTCTCTAGATTGAGTCACCGAAAAGGAAGGTACACTTTGTTAGTATAAGTAGTACAAATCAATCCTTTTAAGTCCTCTCATTCGGATGTGAACTCGATTGATTCATGTACCTTTTTTAAACTCGAACCTTACATAAATAATAAAGTAAACCTATGTAAATTGAGGATAATCATCCTCATGATTATACTACACATGACCTATTCATAAAATTATTGCAACCCACATAACTAATTGAAATAAAATAGGCCATGTTTTGATACCATGTAAAGAATACAGCGGAATATACAATTTTAAGCTAATCAACCATTTTGGATTGTCTAATAGTTAAAGACATTAGATATTATGATTTTTTTTTTTTTGACATTAAGATATTATGAATTCTAATCACACCGATCTACTCAAAAATTAATTTTTTATGAATTTTCTTGACATTCAAATATGATAAGATTAAATAATTTATTTTATGAAAATATAGTTGAAGCGTGGTTAAGACTCAAATTTTTTGGACCGTTATTTTTTTTTAAAATTTATTATTATTATTTTTTAAATACACTCATCCATACTGCACACTATAGTAGCCACAAGCTAAATACAATCAGCTTCTTGAGAGATTTTTGGTTCGAAGCCGTTGGAAAAGCACTTAAACTAGAATACCATTTGAAATATTCGAATGCCTCAGCCTAGAAATGAATCAGTGGTGCCTCAGATATAAGAGAGTGAAACTCCGATTTCCTAATTTTCAAAAGAAAAAAAAAAAAGCAATCAGCAAATGTAATAGAATACAAAGTAGCAAATGAGACAATAATTGGAACATAAATAACATTATGGAATTAGTCATAAAAAAAGTTTGTAATAAACGGCAATTATCTATATATTTGATTAGGACAAACACAATTGTCCAACAAATTTCTTTATCAACGAAGAAAAGAAAATTGTATGTTTTTTTTTTTTTTTTTTTTTTTTTTTTTTTTTTTTTCTGAAAGGAAAGAAAATTGTACGTTAATTAATTAATTAGTTTCATTATATCCATAATTAAGGTTTTAATAAAATTTCCACTTGCTCTTGTCAAAAAAAAAAAAAAAAAAAAATCCACTTTCTAGTGGACATGAGCTAAGGAATATTTAAGATGAAATCAATAAAAAAAAGACAAAAAGGTGTTCCTTTGGCCAATCTATATTCTAAAATCTTAATACCAAATAAAAGAAATGGTCGTCTCTTATTAAGGAAAAAAAAAAAAAAAATTTAAGAATCTATTTTTAAAATTAATGGCACAAAACTGTAATTCTGGTCGAGTGAAATATAAGTTAACTCATTTGACCGGTTATCAAAGCTTTCCACTTGCCAAAATTATGCTAATTTTGTCAATGGTCGAAAATAGAAAAGTAATCCGAAATTTGAGTAAAAATAAGTTTAAATTTTAAAAACAAAAAAATAAAAAATAAAATGATAATTAAATGGGCGTCGGTTATTGAATTTTGATTTAATTTTTAAAAATATAAATGAAATGTAAATATTAAAATTAAAATAATTGTTGTAAGTTTAATTTTTTAAAAATCAAATCAAAAAATAAAATGATTATAGATGTCAAGAATTAAAATTGTTTGAAACACATGGTTAGAGAAGATGGCCTATCAATTTTGAATTAGGGAAGAGTGCACCGAAATAATATTTGTGTTATATACTCAGAACTCGTGGTACGTAGTAATATTTAGAGTATGGTTGGTTTCAAAATTAACATAAAATATCATACCAATTTAAAGGATAATGATTTATCTATATAGTAATAATTTTTTTTTGAAAACTTATCTATACAATTACTAAAGATACATGTTGAAACTTTGGGGAAAAAATTGCATTTTGTTATATTTGAGAAAATAAGTATTCTAAAATCTATGCCTGTCATCACTGGTAGATTTTGTTCAAATGGATGAAATGACATTGAAGCTCCTAAAAAAGATACATAATTTTAGTGTTATCTTGTATAACCTAGAAACAAATTTAAATTCAAATCAAAATGGTGTTGAATTAAAAAAAAAAAAAAAAGTTTCCTTAGAAACAAATTCAAATTCAAATCAAAATGGTGTTGAATTAAAAAATAAAAAATAAAAAATAAAAAAATAATCAAAGAAAAAAGTTTCCTTGGACAAACTTCAGTAATATAGTAGGCCCATTTAAAATCTCAGTGGGCTTTAGATATAAGACAAAAAAAAGTTGGGAAATGATATAAAATGACTTAATTTAGTGAAAAAAGTGAAGTGGCGACTTTTTTGTATTGGACTTTAAATTCATGACTAAAAAAATATTAGGGAGGAGAGGGATGAATGTCTTCATCTCCAAAGTACCCCTAAACTTATTTTCTCATTTAACTGTTTCACGAGGGAAAAAAAATCATTTTTTCCCTAAATCTAAGCATACCCAATTTTCCCCTAAATCTAAGCATAACTAATTTCATCATATTTCAAATTTAAAATATTAATAATAGTCAACAAATCCCTAAGATTTAGGAAGTGGACTAAAAAAAAATTTAAAAAATGAAAACCACAAATTAAAGTTGCTGATCACGATGTATAGACAAACATAGCGCATGCTGATAAATTGTAGGGACTACATATTCGGTCCATAATTTCGAAAAACAAAAGCAGTGTCAAGGGTGATAGGGGGCACGTGAACATATTCAGAGAGAGCAAGCGAACTATGTATTATAATGAACCAATTCATACTTATATACACATTCCAAGCAACACAACAAGAATGGATAAACACATAGCATAAATGAGGTTCTAGTCTTGCAATCCACTAAGCCAAAACCAATGATGTAAACCCCCAAACAAAATGCACTAGGTAAAGTTACATAAACTAAATAGTCATAAAATATGACTAGACAAAGTTTCTATACTTCGCGCGTTACGTGATTGATCTGTCGCATGTGCTTAAATCACGATGTACAATAGATGTACAAACATAGCGCACACTAATAAGTTGTAGGGTCTACATATGCAGTGCATAATTTCGGATCCGTCGCATGTGTTTAATTTTGAGCCACTTGAACTCAATGTTGATCTTACCTTTGAAGAGAAACTTATGCCAACGGTGTCTAAAATATGCATAAACTAAAAAAAAACAAAAAAAAAACAACGTTATTCACAAAATATATAAATAGGCAATAGTAACCAAAATATGCACCCTTATCATAACATGATATGTACAGAATATGTTCCAACAATGTCTAACTTATGCAAAAAAAAAAAAAAAACAAAAACAAAGAAACAACGCTACTCACGTAATATATACAAGTGACAACATGACTAACGGAACTAACATATGCGTCAATACTTTGAACAGACATAGGTGCCAATAGTAACTAACATAGGATATCTACAGAATACGTGCAACCAATGTCTAACATATGCGAAATAAAAAATAAAAATAAAGGAAAATATAATCCCTACAAAGTAGGGATTCTACTAGGTATAAAATACGTGTCAACCATGTCTAACATATGCAAAAAAAGCAAAAAAAAGAAAAAAAAGAAAAAAGAACAAGATCCAAAAAAAGTAGGAATTCGACTTTAGACGTTAATATCTTTAAAAACCAGAGCCATTTGAGAGATTTGGAAGCTTACACTAAAAAAAATGTCAGAGCACCAAAAGGGATTTAAAAGCTTACACCAGAAACGTTTATATCTTCAGAAACGTTTATATCTTCAGAAACGTGGCTCCAATGTCGGTCCCTTTCGATGTCTCGAGAATCGTAGCCCAACGAAATGAATGCATTTCTCTCGAGGCCAGATTTTTCAGGGGCTATCATCAATCGCAAATACAATGGGTGGAGGGTTTTCGCTGGGGTTGTTCAAGGAGAAGAAAGAATCAAAATGAACTTTTCATCTTCTTCAAAAATTGATATTTAAGGCGCTCATAAAACTCAAGTTCAGGTACTATTCCCAACCATTTTTTAATTTATATTCAACCAAACTTACAATAATCACACCGACCAACGAGAGTATGTACGACTTATGGGAAGAGAATGTATAGCTATATTTGTGAACATTAAGAACAAAATTGCTAAATTACGTATAAATTTTTAAAATTTTCAAAATTCCTAATTTCATGATATTTTATAATTATTGATTTAATTATGTTTGACTAATGTCTTTAGAATTAGTTAGGTTGTTTTAGATTAAAAAAGGTAGTTACAAATAATTTATTTAAAATAGATTAAAAAAAAACTCTATGAAATATAGGAGGGTACAATTGTAAACTACTTTCCATATTAAAAATTAATTAAAATTCAAAAATTAAAAAAAAGACATAAATTTAAAGTCTAAAGATCTTTACCTACTTCCCTAATTAGTTTTTAAATTCTAGCCATTTCTCTAGTTGTCCAAAAAAAGTTTGGGTTCTTCAAATCTTGGTCCATATTGAGTTTTTTATTTTATTTTTTATAATTGTGATTGTTCGAGTCAACTTACGCATAGAAAATTAATAATTTTTAGGTAAGTTACCACCATAGATTGAATTCATCTTCTTTTAGTTATTCAAGGTTCTCTTGAACACTAGGGGTAGGTTATTTTCCTATTTTTAGTTTTCATGAATATAGATCTAATAATTTTTTAATTAAAAAATCAGAGGTTCCCTCCACTCCATACCTGAGGGCACTTACACCCGGCCTAAGTTCCTTTACATCCCAAACCTCTGTTAATGAAACAAATACCGATTTTTAGGATCGAACCCATGACTATGGCATTGAACTGAATTTCCACCAAATAATAAAACCATCAGACCACCGTACCTTTTTGTAATAGTGGGAGCCTTATATTATAGAGGTTATTTTTAAATTATGATCTATAATTTAAAAATAACCTCATGTAATAATTAAGTATACCATGTTATATAAAAATTATCCAATTACGTCTATTCATGTGATCTCATAATAAAATTGTACACTTAATTATTACATTTTTTTTTTTGAAATAAATTATTACATTTTAAAAGTAATAGTAGGCCTATGTTGCCGAACCACGTAAAACTTCTGTGTTTTCTTCTTTTCTTCTTTGATTCACTTTCTCTATCTCTTCTTCCTCTTCTCTTACATTTGTTATGATCCTCGCAAAGAAATCAAAGCAGGGTAGAGAGATAGAACATTATATTATGAAAACGACAATCAACAACCAATCGAAAAATAAAGAAACGTAACAGAAGAGAAGCAATACACAAAAATTAACGTGGTTCACTAACGATGTATTAGCTAGTCTATGGGTAGAGAGGGGACGAAGTTTTATTAAGGAGAGGCGAATTACAGATTACAGAATGAACATACAGAATGTCATAATCGGCTAGGGTTTAATTCAAG
Source organism: Sechiopsis laciniata (assembly GCA_037833695.1). Taxonomy (NCBI): domain Eukaryota; kingdom Viridiplantae; phylum Streptophyta; class Magnoliopsida; order Cucurbitales; family Cucurbitaceae; genus Sechiopsis; species Sechiopsis laciniata. Next base: position 2,576,388 of record JBBMKA010000002.1, on the reverse strand, counting down.
TTTATATATGCACTCTCATTAAACCTATTACAGTATGTGTCAGCATAAAACAGAATGCGGATGCGAAAACGCTTACATTGGGGAGTGCAAAAACAAGATGCGTTTGTTGCAATGTGAAAATTTTTTATGCAACAAGGGCGTTGTCCCACACCCCCACTTGTTGACCGGGCAGCGAGACCACCGACTACTAATCGCAGGACATTAATGTGTTAAGGGCATATCTCAACACATTAAACCATCAAAGAAAGAATTAAATCATCGAACTAGAAGAGAAGGGTGAGATCATACCGTATATATATCGATCCTCTGATACATATCTTCAGAAAAGTTCGATCAAGTGCAACTGATCGAAGGATATATAGAGAAATCGCTAGAACTTCGACGATCAAACAAAGATCAAAGCTAATGAATGAACAATGCAGAAGAAAGGGGTTTTGATCGATCGAAGTTGATGAGCTATGGAGCTGAGGCTGCGGTCACGACACGTACGGGAGCAACGTGGAATGCTCTGTGCATTTGGGCCATGAGTTAGAGGGAATTTGGGCCATCTTTTTGTTGTTTTAACACCAAGCCCAATGAGAATGTGTAGGTTGTAGGCCTCGAACATTTACACAAACGAAGTTTTTTTTTTCTTTAAGGGTTGCATTGTATCACTTAAAACTCCAAACTATGGTTGAGGTCTCTTAATAAATAAATAAATAAATATATATAATATATATATATATATATATTTATTTGAAAAAATGGGAAAAAGCTTAATTCCCTAGAATAAAATATGGAAGGGGTTTTGTTGAAGTTTGGTGTAAAAGAGAAAAAGAAGAAAAAGGGAAAATAGATGAACTTTATCCCATCTTTGAGTGTAGTGATATCTAAATCCAAAGAAAAGGAAAAGTATGCCTTCCACCGAGTTAATATTATATATCTAATTAATTGTGCTCGAGAGTACTTTTGAATGCAAGTCAAACCTTGATCCACAAAAACATCAAGTTGATAACCTTTAAGTTTTTTCTTGAATATATTGAAAAAAAAATAATGACAATATGAGAAATTTCGATTATCTTGACCCACAAATTTATATTGGATTATAACTTTTTTGGATTGGGTTAAATTATAATTTTATAATATTTTTAAGTTGGATAGGTTTTCAAATGTTAATATTTAACAAAGTTTAATTTTTTTTTTTTTTTTTTTTAAGTATAAATTGGAATGGGGATCACAAATTTTAGTGGGTAATACTGCTATCAAATAAGATGAGAGTCAAATACTGATTTTCAGAATTACAATCGTGACTTGGGGGGTTTAATTAGATTATAGCCAACCATTTCGATAATTTAGTTCAACTTATCCAACCTAAAACCTAAGAATATTAATAATTATATATATATATATATATAGACACACACATACATGCACATGCATAAGATTAATTAACAAGATGAGTTCTTAACATGTACTGACAATATGTGCATTCGGGTTTTAGTCTAGTATCATGCAATTTTACTTTACATTTTACAAAATTATGAACTATGAGTTGTGTTTATCAACCGAATTCAACCCAAAAATATATGAGTTACATTGATGTAATACAAAGGGTTGGATGGATTGTGAATTGCAAAACTCTAAAGTTTAAGTTGATTAAAAAAATCTTTCCAATCCAACCTAACCTACATATTGTACATCCCTAATTTGCACATTTTTAAATGATAGACTTCAAACCTTAATATTCATAATAAAACCGTATATTTAAAACTTATGAAGCTAGTAACTTTTTAGTTTTTAAAATTGTACTTATTTTATTTTTCAATGTTTCTTAAGGAAGCATTTGGATTTTAGTGAAGTTTCAAAAAGACTATAACAATAATAATAATAATATTTTCAGTTTTTAAATTTTTTACTTACATTTTGAAAACATGGATAAAAAGTATATAACAAAACATAAAAACACTCCAGATAGACTATATTTTTTTTTTTGAAAACACCAGGTAGACTATATTTATAACCTTAATTTTTTAAACAAAAAATCCAATGGTTATCCATGATAATCTAGTATGCATTAGTTAAGATCAACTATCCAATATAGCAATTTGTCTCTTTGTTTTTACATAAAGAAAAAATATATTTAGTTATTATAGAAAAAAAAAAAAGGAATAATTGGCAATATTAACTAAGTTCTAACCATTATCCTAGGTTATAGATTCAAATCTTTCTTTTCAAAATTTGGTTGAATAAAAAATAAAACATTAAAAATAGAATAATATACAAAAGTTTTGAAGAATTGTAGGGGCAGTTTGTTTGACATATTTAAGGAGGATTTAATTGAAGGATTTGCTAATTCCTCATTGAAAACTTACATTCAAACTAGTTTTTATTAACTTCTCATATTTTCTTACTTTTAAAAATAACTTCTCATTTTTAACCATTCATTTCTAATCATTCATTTATAACTATTAAATTATTTCTAACCACTCATTTTTAATCATTCATTTCAAATCAATCAAAATAATTCATTTTTAATCATTCATTTTTAACTACTTAAAATAAACACTCATTTTAAATTTACATCAAAACAAGGTTTTGACTCTAACTCATCTACATAAAAATCACATCAAAACGAATTTTTTATTACAATTCTCATTTTTTAACTATTCAAAATAACTTTTCAATATAACTCTTTAAGCTAAATCCTTCCTAAATATGATAAACAAACATCCAAGTGAGTTTTTGTAGCTTTTTTGGGAGTTCCTCATGTCGTTGTAGTTAAATGTCATTTTAGCAAACACTCTGTCTTTTTATTATTAATAAAGTAATGCTGGAATAACAAAACATAATTCATGCTTTTTTAAAAGAAAAAACTCAAACTTCTCGTATTAAATAATGAATCCAATCAACCAATGCAACATTTAAAGTTAAGTTGGTTTCATTTATTTAAAATTTTGTTTCAAGAAAAATTAAACTCTTAGTATATAAAGCATATATTTAATTATTTCAAAAGTTTAATTAAAATTAGTATCTAAATTTAAATTATATATTAAGAAAATATACATTCTAAAAAATTTAAAAATAATTTAAAGAACTTAGAAGAACAAAAACAAAAAAAAATTAAATTGATAATGAAATTATATATATATATATATACACACACATATAATCTAACATAAAAAAACAATTTATTCTCCTCTCAATACAAATCTAAAAGACCAAGCTTCTTTTGGGGAATGCTACGTTTTTCTTCTTATATTATGCACTATAAAAGATATCATGCCAAAATCAAACTAACTTTGCACCCATGTTCAATCTTGTGAATGTTTTAGATAACAAAAAGCATATGAGTACGAACTCTTAAATTTTATGTTAAAATACCATTTTGGTCCCTAAACTATTGTGTTTGTTCCATTTTGGTTTTTCAACTTTGAAAAGTTCAAATTTAGTCCCTCAACTATCATTTTTGTTCCATTTTAGCCCATCAACTATCATTTTTGTTTTATTTTGGTCCTTAAACTTTAGTTTGTCCAATTTTAGTCCTTAAACTTGATAAAAAGTTTAAAAATAGTCTTTGAGTTAACAAAAAATACCTTAACCATGGTTAAAAAGTAATGAGGTGGCAAAAAATAATAATAAATAAAATAAATTATCATTCTTCTTCACCCTTTCCATCTCTCTGTCAAAAAAATAGAGCATCAAAAAATTAATTAGCGACGGATATCGTCGGAAAACTGATTTTGGTGTTGAGAGCGAACGGCGACAAGCTCCGAAGATGGGATATCTAAGGTAGGAATTCCGGGTAAAGATCATAACTCATCTTTATATTGTGCACCAGATTCATCTCTTTGGTTTCGTTAGCCTCCTGCTAGCTTAGGGATAGAGAAAAGGGAATCGTGTTTAAGGACTAAAATTAGACAAACTAAAGTTTAGAGATCAAAATAAAACAAAAATGATAGTTGAGGAATCAAAATGGAACAAAAATGATAGTTGAGGGACAGAATTTGAACTTTTGAAAGTTGAAGGATCAAAATGGAATAAACACGATAATTGAGGTACCAAAATGGTATTTTAACCTAAATTTTATCAATGTTGAAATTTAGATAAAAAGGTAGCATGTTAGGGAATATAGTAACATGTTTAAAACTTAGAATCAAGAATATGAACTTTGTTTGATGAAAAAAAGTTAATAGTATTATATACAAGTGTGTTGGAATGTTTATCTAGAAGGGAAAATAATCATTTATATATTTGCATTACAATGAAGAAACAAATATTAGACTACTAAAAAAGGAAAAAAAAAAACCCAAACCCTAGATGTAGTGGGCATTGTGTAGCATGATCCAATTTTCTATAATGTAGAATCAAAATTGGGGCTTTTTAGGCCTAAATTTGATAGTGTTTGTAGTACAATAACACGTGCATAGCTTTGAGTCCCCAAATAAAAAAAAAATAATAATAATAATAATAACAATGCATGAATAATTAATTTGAAAACTAAAAGTTAATTGAAAGAGATTATCACCATATGGAGCAAGAATGGGGGACCATGAAGCAAAACTTTTATAATTGGGAAGTTTTCCCATAGCCTTTATATGCTTTTGAGAGAATCAAAACCTAACTATGCCGACACTTATCCCTAAATTACTCAATCCTACCACCATCCATCAAACCGATTAAT
>JBBMKA010000002.1:2529571-2553428 GCA_037833695.1 Sechiopsis laciniata | reverse complement strand
TTAAAACTTGCTACAACAAAGACTGTGTATACTTGCACATTCTTCGAGATTCCAACACACACACCTCTCGCCTGGAGGGAAGTAGAAGCTTCGCTTTAGCGAAGTCTTGGACAAGTCACGTCATTATTCTTCCATTTAATATTTTATTTAAATTGTGTGTTTGGGATTTTGCGAACATTGTGTGACTATTCTTATGTTTTAATATGTTTTATTGACATGAATGATGTTTATGAATTCTTGGATGGATGGGTATTGTTTTTCTCTCAACCGTCTACGGCTGGTTGCTTATTGGGACTGTGGATTTAGAAGGAAAAAAATGATCCCACAAACGAGAATCACCATCGTTTTCAAAAAAAGAAAGAAAGTTGAAACAGAGAAAGAGATAAAAAAGAAATGTTTGAAAGAGACAGAAAGAGATGGACGGTAGACATAAAATATTTTATTTTTAACCTTAAGTTAACATTAAACTAACCTTAAGGACTATTTTTAAGTTTTAATAATACTTGAGGGACTATTTTTAAGTTTTATCAATAGTTGAGGGACTAAATTTAGACTTTTCAAAGGCTAGGGACTAAATTTGAACAGAACTCAAAATTAAGGAATTAAAATTGGACAAAATTCAAAGTTGAGGAACTAAAATTGAACTTTAAAAAGTTTAGGGATCAAAATGGAATAAACCATAAAGTTGAGGGACCAAAATGATATTTTAACCAATTATGTAATACACTTTTTTTTGAGAACTATGTAATACACTTGAACAATAACCAGTTAATCATTAGGTGATACATGTTACTAAAATATATAATTAAGTAATGGCTAATAAGAGTGGTAACTTAATGATACAATGTAATTATTAAAAAATCAGAAGTTTAAATTCTCAACATAAAAAGAAGTAATCAAAACGAGATTACAAGTCCACAAACGACTTATTTGTCTTCAAGACTGGAATCCTAACCAATTAATTATTATGTGATTGATAAAATATATAATTAAGTAATGGCTAACAACAGCGGTAACTTTGATATAATGTATTTAATAAAAGATCGTAAATTTAAATTCTCAAACATAAAAAATTATAATCATTATGAAATTATGAGTTCACATTATTCCAAACGACTTATTTGATATATAAAGAGCTTATTTTCAATTAAATCTAACCAAGTTTCAATCTCAATCTAATTAATTTTCTAATGAATTTCTTCAGATATTTTTACTTTAGCTACTGCTAACAAAACACTCTAGCACCAAATTATCTCATTTTTGTAACAATTGGAGCACGTTTCTTTAGCGATCTTGTTGGAGATACTTATCGTATCTCACATTAAAAATATGAGAAATTGTCACATCTTTTAATGATAAATGAGCTACTCTCTTTACTATCACTTGGTTTTGATATAGAACTTTGTATTGTCTAATATAGTATCAGAGTTGGATATAGGTTATTGGTCTCCCAAATTTCGATCTAGCCTAAATTGGTTATTTGGATCCCGTCCAAACAGATTAAAACTTAGAGGGGTATATTTGATTCTAAAAATTTGGATCAACTCGAGTGATATAATATCATTAAATGATACATGTGTTGTCTCGATTTTGAAGTGGACAAACCTCATACTATATAATAGATCTCAAACTAATATGTTGAATTCATTTCCTAATTAGTGACTATGGTTTCTCTATTAATAATCTCGATTAGTAGCTAGCACACCAACATTTACTTTATTCCTCCATACATTTTATGAATAACTTACTTTAACAAGTGTCACAAATATATCCAATTGTTTTTAAGATAATAGGAGACTGCATTTAGTCTTGTTTTATCTTTTCTCCACCCAAAACTTTATCTTGATAAGATTTTGTAACATTTGAATGGAATATTATTGCAATATTCTACCGTACCCCACTTCTTAGGAAATTAACTATAAGGTCAAAAGCCAAAAAAACACAATTGTAATAGCATAAACCTGCTTTATAACTCAATAGTAATTAATTACATTTGATGAGAAATTTTTACTTTGACAATACGTCAAAATGTGTATATATAGATCAATGGATATCATTGTTATTATTATTTTTTGAATTTTACGACAAACAGAGGAGAAGATTTGAACTTAGTTATTAAATATAAATTGATATCGTTGAACTATTACTTTTGTTAGTTTATATTGTATTTATATTATAATAACTCAATCGACATATAATAGAGTTGGAAAGTTGATATAAAGAAGAACAATCAATTTTTATTCCATTATCCTCTTGATTATTTGTAACTTGTTCAAAATAAGATCATAAAGATTCCACACACAAAAATTCATTTTAATACTCTAAAATAACTTACTCCATTTAAACTCATTTTATAAAGTTGTTAAGTTTTTGTTCTAATAATTATATGACGGGTTCGAAATGAATGATTTTTTGAAATGTATGATTATTGAAAATAAAAATCTATTTATATTTATTATTATATTTCATTCTTTTCTCTTTTTATTTAGTATCTAATTTTATTTGGTTCATATTTAATTCTATTCAAATGTGCATTTAGAAAAATAATAATAATTAAAAAAGTTTTTTATTTTTTACTTAAAATACCCTTTTTCAAATTTATCTCATTTTCTTTTAAATATTAGGAAAAATTGCAAAAAATACCCATAAATTATGAGATTTGTAACAATTACACCAGAAGACTATCAATTTGATCAATTACATTCTTTAAAGTTTGATAAGTGGTGTCATGTACTCTCAAAATTAAATTTAAATATTATAATAAAGGATAGAATTGTCAAATAAAAATGTTATCTCCACTTCTTCCATCATCATTTGTATGAAAAATTAGTCATCGTTGATTTTACACCTCTGTTTGTTCATTGTTGAGGACAAGTTTTAGTGTTCGATGAGATTGAAAACTTGCATTCAAGGTTTCTGGGTAGAGAACATAATGAAAGGTTTCTGAATTTTGCTTCAATATTTAATCAGACCACATATTTGCACACAAAACTTATAGCGTTTAGGAGTCAATCTTGATAATAGAGAAAAATGTGAAAATTATTGCATCTGGAACGAAATTAGCGGAAACTAGAATCTCATTTTATTTTGGATATGAAGTTGGAAGTAGAAGAGACCATTCTACCATTTATTATAATATTTAAATTCAATTTTGGGAGCACATTGAATTAGGGGTGTACAAAAAAATTGATAATTCAAACAACTTGGACTATCCAACCCAACCATGGGTTGAGTTATGATTTTATAGTTTTTGTTAGGTTGGGTTGGTTCTTGGATTGACTAATTTTTTACTCGTTCAATCTAACCCAACCCAACTGGAACTAAGAATATATTATGTATGTATGTAAGATAAAAAAAAAAAAAAAGATAGATTTTTAGTATACTTGTAAGCCTTCTAAAAAAAGAATATGCAACTAATAAGATATGTAGTAGGTTAAAGTATACTATCTGCATCTTTTTAAACATATTTATGAGTCAATGAGTTGAATCTTAGAGAGAGAAAATATGAGTAACATAACCTGAGAACCCAACCCAACCCGAAAATCTAGGGTTCGGTTGAGTTGGGTTGCACTTATGCATAGGAGTGGACGGGTTGGCAAATTGACCAACCTGAAAAGTTGAGTTGGTCCAAAAAAATTATTCAATCCTACCTAATTCGGATCATGTACAATACTAAATTGAACCACTTATCAAATTTTAAGAAAAGTAATTGATGAAATTGATAGTTTAAGGGTGTAATTATTACAAATCTTATCATTTAAGGGTGGTGTGTACAATTTTCTCAAAATATTATTCCAACTTAAGTAAACATAACTTATTTTCTTCATAAATCACAAAAGTTTAGAGAGGGGACTTCAATTGACTAATAAAAGTGAAACATTTGTCACCTCATCGTTACTTCCAATAATACCATTGTCATATTTCTTACGTAAATTTGTGGAAAAAGAAACATTTTTCTCACAATTTTCCAAAGGAAAGTACTATATATCATTATTATTTTTTTGGAAAAACTTAAAAATAAAAGAAAAGGCGAGGAAAGCCATTTATTTATTGCATGTGCTTTTTATCCCATAATTTCCAAGTGAGAGAAGCTTCTATCCTTGACTTTTAATGCTTGCGACGACTAAAATATTCCACATTTAAGTAGAAAAGTCATAGATGAATACCCAATGATGCCAAGCCACGTCACCATCTAATGTGATATTTGAGATTCTCCAGCCAATAGTATTGCAAATGGTGTATGGGTCCGTTCCCACTTAAGAAAATTAGATTTTCTTTTTCTTTTTTAGTTTGAATGTGAGAATGAAACAACAAATGCGAGGATACTCCTACTCTCAAATATGATGAAAATTAAATATAAAATCGAATTTGTGACTATGTCATTGAATTGGATTATCAATCAATCAATTAAGTCTAACACTTCTGATTTTTATTTTGATTCTAACACTAATTTGGATGACTAATTGGAATTTATAAGTTTTTTATTATTATTTTTTTTATCACAATAGTTCTTGTTTTGATTGGCTAAACTAATTTTATTTATTATTTATCATGTTATCTTTTTTTGAAAAAATATGTCTCATCCATTAAAAAAAATAAAATGAACTGTTATATTACAATTTTAAGAATATAGTACGAATAAATAGATATGTTACTTTGATGTACTAGAAAATTTCAATTCAATTAGTACAAGAATGTATAACTCATTTTTGTGTCAATAAAAATAGAGTTCTAACGACATGTTGTACAACTTAGTAATCATGAGATTACAGGTTCGAATTCTTCTTCCAAAATTGTTTTATAATAAAAATAATCCCTTTTTGTTTCCTTTCTCTCTTTTTCTTCTTCTTCTTTTTTTGTTTTTTGTTTTAGTTCTACTTGCTTCCTTTTTCTTCCCTAGGTTCTCCAGCCTCTAATAATTGTAGGGCTTAATTTAAATTATAGTTATGACCAATCCTCATAACTCTTTTTGACTTTGACTCAACCTTTGAGGATTAGATATTTTGAGTTTATACCAGAGGTAGTATAGCTGAACAGATAAGATGAGTTCATTAAAATATTATGAATTAAAATATACCATTTTTATCATATAGAGACAAGTTATGGGTACCTAAAATATATAGTCGAAATCTAAAAACGAAAAAAATAACAATAATTCATCAATTTTTTTTTTTTTTTTAGTACAAAATAAAAATAAAATAGACTTAAGCGTTAGATATTTTTTGTCGGGAACAATATAATTCAATTAGCATAAAATGTATGCTTTATGATAAAATGCAGTTGAACTGAAAATAATTAAAAAAATACTTACGACTTTTTATCCAAAGAAATGTGAGAGATATATTTATTTTTTAATCAAGGAATTGGGATCGCCCACCTTAAACAACTATTTAGGTATATTCTCGAATCAAAAGAATGTTCTATGGTTTGCTTAATTAGGATTTTTTTATATCCTAACGAAATCTTCTCCATTTATAAATGATTTTATTCTTCATGTATAATCAATGTGTTCTTTGCCTTTTCCCACTTTTTCTTACAATCTTACAATTTTTTTTACCATAGTCAATGAACAAAAATAAAATGTAGTTATTTTTGCAGATAAAATTTAAATTCAATTCAACCGATATTTGTATAACTTGATAATTAAGAGATTACACGTTTGAACTTTAGGATATGAATCATTGGCAAATTATTTATTATTCTTCTAACCTAATGTTATTTATGAAAAATGAATATAGGTTTCCTTCTTTGAATTGAAAATAAAGAATCTACTAAATTGTCAAAGAGAATAAGAAAGAGTGGATAGGTGCTTGGTTTATAGTGTGTAAAAGGACTATGAAATAATGGTCCCATGGGAGCTGATTTTAGAGATTCAATTTGCATTTGTGTTTCCCAAAAAACTTCAAAATTTTCAACTCTTCCATCTTTTGTATAAATGTTCAATGTAGCAAGTAGTAATGGAATATCTTTTCTTTTTTAAAAAAAAAAGTTGGTGTGAATACTTTTTTCTTTGGTCTATTTTCTATTTTGCAAACAAAACCTTGACTTAATTTATATTTTGTTTGTAAGCGCTTCCATCCTTTTCACTTCAATTTAAATTTGTATAATTTCAATATGGTCCAATCCTTGTATATTTTAAGATTAATTCATTATATACATGCATGATCCCTATTCCTTTTAATAGCTTACCAAACGTCCTATTATGGGGGAGGAGCAACATGAATCTTAAATCATTGAACACATATTCAAGAAAATCATTTCATTGTTTGTGCTAGTTTTTTATTTGATTCAAAATGAAAAAGTTTATAAATCCTCAATTCTTACATAGAAATGGTTAATTGATACAACGTGTATAAGCAATATGAGCTTTCATCTTAGTATCGTAAGTGTTTTGTACTAATAGAAGAAATTATTACAAATATAGTCAACTAATTAAATATTAGCAATAATAATTAAATTAGTATTTGACTCTAATTTATTTGAGAGTAGTAGTACTCATTATGTCCGGTTTGTGATTGTCTCCCCCAATTTGTACTACAAAAATAATTAAAACATTAAGAATTAGGAAAATCAATAAACTATCAAGTACCGAAATACCCTTTTCACCTTAATATATAATATTTTTAAATTAAAACAAAAATTAAGAATCTTAAATTTTAGTACCATCTTCGTAAAAGATCTCCTCGTCTGTCATTTTTTTCCCTTTTTTTTTTTTTTTTTTTCATTTTCCATTAACATCTTCCATTTTATTTTTCCATTTTTCCTTCTCCGATATTTTCCAACTCTCTTATATTTTCTTGGGTTTATTTTTCACTTTAATTTCATCTATATAAGCTTCAAAATACATGAATGTTTTTGCGAGGTGAGGACAACGAGATTGGAGTATTTTGGCCAACATTTTAATCGAAAAAGACGACAGAATGGTTTATCGGAGACGATTGGACGAAGAAGATGATCGTAATAATAACTTGTACCCCAAGCATCGATTTTACATGTATTTGTCTAGTATTTCTAAAATTAGACACAAATTTTGAGTTTCCATATAAATATCCATCTTTTTCATGCTTATAATTACATTTTTTTATTATGAACACATTTAGATCTACCATGAAATTGTCTAGACACAAAATTTGAATTCTCATGAATTTTTCTAACTTTTTCATGCTTTGACACAAAATTAAAACTAACCAAATTTGAAACACTTGGTAAAACATTTTTGGACATATAAAGCCTTAACAAATATAGTTTTAGAATTATATGAAGAATTTTATTCCATACACCCTAAACTCTTGTCATCATTAAAAGTTTTGCCAATGTCAATAGTCTTGTCTAATCCTTCAGCACTAAGCCAATTTCTTAATGGATTCTTTTAAAATTTCAAGTTCTTTACTAGCCATCATTTCTTCTTTCTTTAAGTATATGTTGAGATATGCCTTGAATGCATAAATGCCCTACGATTAGTAGTCGGGTGCGGGGGCAACGCCCCGTTGCACAAACGCTTTTCGCATTGCGTACCATTGCTTGACGCATAGCAGCAATGCATTCCGCATACGTTTAGCGCAACCAACATTCGCACTCCGCAGCGCTAGCACTTCCGCATTATGTTGTGCGTTCCGCGTGTGCTAGCACATCCGCATTTTGTTTAATGCTTACGCATTTTGTAATAGGGTTTAATGAGAGTGCATATATAAACTAGAATTAAACCCTAGCCGAAAAATGATATTTATTCTGTACTCTGTATTGTTCGTTCTCCTTAATAAAACTCCGCCCCCTCTCTGCCCGTGGACTAGCTAACACAACGTTAGTGAACCACGTAAATTATGTGTTATTTCTTCTTCTCCCGTTTACTTTATCTTCGTTTTACGATTGTTGATTGTCATTTTCATAACAGTATATGCAAGAGATCATTTTTAACATGACTATCACATTCAAGAAATTTAATTTTGTCAATCAAAGAAAAATTATCAATTTCTAAAGATGTATTGCTACTTTCCAAATCAATAATTTTATAATTCAAACTAGCAATTTCTTCATTTAACTTCAAAGAACAATACTCAATTTTCTCATTTTCATTCCTCAAATCATTCAATTCAATTTTTAATTCACAAGATATAGATTTGAGCTCATCATTTTCTTTCTCAAGAAATTTAATTCTACCATTCAATAGATTTTTCTTATCACAACATACATCAATCTCATTATGCACCAATAAAGTATTAGCTTCATTTTTCAAATTGGCATTTTCATCTATCAAAGACTTTTTTTCAATAGACAAGCATTTATACTTCTTTGATAGTTTCACATATTTGGATGCAAGTTTTTCTAAATCTTGTTGCATGCTTTCAAATGCATCAAATAACTCATCATAAGAAAGAGGTTCTCGAGTTACCTCGTTTTCATCACTTTCATTGTTGGAATCGTTACTTGAATTAGCCATCAAACATTAAGGATGGTTTAACACATTTTTCCTTTTCCACTTTATGAATATTTTCTTGATTTTGAGAATTATAATTCTCCTTCACATCAAATAAATCATTACGAATCCAGGGTCGGGCTAGGCCCTACCTCTTCAAGGCCCATGGTCGAGCAAGGCCAAACCATATATGGGTCTAGAGTCGGGCTAGGCCTGAGCACATAGAGGCCCAAAGTCGGGCTAGACACAATTTCTTAAAGATCCAAGGTCGGGCTAAGCTAGACAACTCAAAAGCCCTGGGGTCGGGTTAGGCCGGATCAGTCAATGGCTTAAGGTCGGGCTAGGCCTAGCCAGACAAGCCAAGGGTTGAGCTAGCCCCAACCCCATACTGGCCTGATAACTCTAAATAATTGAATTATTTAAGTCTTATTTCTAAACATTTTCGCATTGCTTATACAAAATAGATACATTCTAGTATTAAAATATTGTTAGAATTTAAGATATTTATACAAGTTCTGCATGAAGAGTCTACCAAGCCTCAAAGACAAAATTAGGATAAATTAAAGAAGGTGTGGAAGTTCTCCATGAGTAATGAAGACGTACAAACAGTATCTAGGAAAAAAATTCTGGCAAAAGCAGGGATTCACAGATATTACCTTGCCAAATTTCATTGCAGAAATAATAACAACGAGAGGCTGGGATTGGTTCGTCAGACAAAGCATTGATGCAAGTACCGTCTAGGTACGAGAGTTTTACAGCAACAACAGCGAGGATGGAAGTTGTGAGACAATGGTTGAAAAGAGAGTCATCAATTGGAGCATGGAAGCATGGAATGAGTTTTTTAGATTCAACAATGATTCAAATGTTGAATACAATCAAATGGTGAAGTCACCTCTAGCGAAAAACCGGAATGCGTGCCTAGAGAGGATAGGATTAGAAGGAGCCGCATGGAATGCGAACAATTAGTTCAATTCCTTGCATTTAAACTTGGAAGGGGCATTACTCGAACAACTTCATGAAGACCAGCCTCATGCCATCTACTAATGGCACTATCCTCACAATAGCAAGAGTCCTACTAATCTACGCCATTTGCGTCGGCTTTACTACCAATGTGAGTCGCATCATTGAAGAAGAGAACACGACACAGGTCGAGAAGGTACAAAAGATGGCTAACGCAAAGATGAGAGCGAAGGGGCGTGATCGTCACACCACCCAGAGCGGGAATAGTCACACCCATCAACCCTCATAGAGGAAAAGGAGAATAGGCCCGACCAAGCACTCTAGAGCAGTGACGACCAGTTGCCCGACCAGCGTAGAATGACAGAAGAAGAAGACGAAGAGAAGAGTCTCTGAAACTTCCTGGAATTCGCACCACGTCGGCCTCGACCAATGGTGGATTGACAGTTCCGAATCTTTGGGATATTTCAAGGGTTTGACACGCTTGGAGGAGAAGCGTAATGTCACTGCCTTCGACCACTTTCAAGAGGCATGGGAGCGGGAGAAGGTAGCAAATGCAAATCTGAGTACCTCTAGACCTGTTGAGGTAGGCCTCATTGCTAAGGAGCAGGGTGCTAAAAGAAGAAAACAGGAAGATGAAGAAGAACACCATGGAATAAGAGCACATGCATTGGAGGAATGACAGCGGCAGATGAGATAGCTGTGAAGCTCATCGTTCAAAGCGTTTCGCTGAACGAGCAGCAGCACCAGCAACAACAACCACAACAACAACAGCAGGCCATTCGAGACTTGTTAAGGGTGTTGTGAGAGCAAACAGAGAAAGACAGCGCACAATGAAGAAATTCGAGCTTAGCATGGTGAAATTCACCAAGAAAGCGGAAGCCTACTGAGCTTACGCCAAGGAACGAGATAAAAAGTTGTTCGAAGCTCTCGCTTTCCTCATTTAACACATCGCCATTCCGCCTTTCCCCAACATCATTGATGTCGCCTCTTCAGACTACGAGGACTCTGCAGATAGAAAATAAAGGAAGTCTTTATCCTAATCGCAATGTCTCTTTCTTCTTGTTCTTTTGCGTTAATATTAATCATTATAATTTTTATTTTTGTTTCATACCGTGTTATTTGTATTTTACTTTGACGATTGTTGTGTTGATATCTCGCTTTACAACCCGTTTTACAAAATTTTGACTAAGTATGTTAAAACTCGATGACCATCTAATTGCCTGTAAATGACTGAACTATAGATGTTCCACTGAACCAATCACAAGAATGTAAATTATGATCCAAATCAGACGGGTTTTCTGTATCATGATCATGATTAGTATCAAGAATGAGGATGGGAGGGTCATTACAAACAAAACAGCTAAGGCCATATTATATTCCCTAATATTTGACAAAATTATAGAAGCCCAATGGCAGCTATGAAATTGAACCAAATGCATATAATTGGGGCAAAAATATTGTAGCCAATTTTGTCTGTTCCAAAGCTTTGAACCATGAAAAGTCTGCAAAGATGCATTCTGATATTCCGACAACGGTACCTGTTTCACCATTTTTAAAACATTGTTTGGAATCAAAGTTAATTAGTAATATTAGTTATTTACTTTTACAAGATTATTGTAATTAAAATAACATTTTAACCTCTGTGTGAGATAGTTCCATTTTAATCCATCTATTTTTAAATTTTCAACAATAATGTGTATTGGAATTAGATAAGTAATAATAATGTTAATACAAAAAAGTATACAAATGACCATACTTTCCAAAACAATTATAGAATTACTTAATAGAGATTATTTTTTGAGAAAAAATAACAATAAATTAAGTTTAGAATAAACTGAAAATGTTATAATCGAACAAAATCTATAGTAAATTGTTATTTCTATCAATATTATTTTTTAGATTTTTTTTTTTTTTTTTTTTTTTAGTAGATTATTTTTTAGAATTGAGTTAGTACATTAATTGGAGAAGACAATAAAAGGAATAAAATAATAGGACCATTGGTTTACTATGATTAACAAATCTTTTCTTCTATATTGGTTGTGAGTCAAATTGAATAACCAAACTATTAATCAATTGTTTCAATTAAATTCATTTAAAATTAATTTAATACTTCATAAGAGAATCCTTTCAAATCCTAAATGCAGACTAAACTTTTATTTTGGTCTTCAAATCATAGAAAATTTTAAATTTATTTTATTATTTTACTTCTTTATTCTTCTTGTTGTAAGGAAAATTCTCATCCAAAGTCTAGTTACGCCCACAAGGCTAGAAGTGAGTCCACAACTCAAAAGGGGCTTGTCCCAAACCTGACAAGGGAAAGGCTATAACTTGTAAGAAACGGGCCATAAAAGAGTCGAACACTGTTCGACTCAAGCCTAAGGAAGGTCAAGTCATGCCTGAGGCCTTAGAAGGGTATGACAATAAATGACCCGAGTTGAAAAAGAGTCACGTGATCCCACACCGTGGGCTTTGGAGGGATCGGGCGGTACCGACCTCCAGCCTATGTGGGGTCGGGCCAGGCTGGACCCTAGTTTGGCGCGACCCCAGGCCCGTGTAGGGCCTGACTTAGCTTGGCCTAAAGCCCATGTGGGGTCTGGCCAAGCTTGACTATAGACCCATATAGAGTCGGGTTTTTGAGGGAGCAGATGCTTCTCAACCTCGAGCCCATGTGGGCTCAAGTCTATCCTGACCCTGAGACTCTATGTGGTTAGGCCTAGCCTGATCCTAAACCCTTAAAGGGTAAGGCCTAGCCCAATTTTGAGTCGTGTCTAGCATTGCCCTACGTGGCGCACGACGCTCGAGGTTCTGAGATTCAAACTCATTAAATTTCTAATTCATGGGTCACATTAATGAGTTATTGCTCTTATTCACAAATCTAATGTAGCTGTAGATTTTTCTACCTTATGATCCTTTTTTAAACCATTTTGTTTTATTTTCAAAATTTCTGAAAAATATAAAATTTTGTTTTTATTTAATAAAAACAAGATAGATTACCAAATCAACTTAAGAAAATGATCTAAACTAGTCTATACAAGTTTTTATATGGTATATTACAAGCGTTTCTTGCTCTAATTCAAGTAGAATCAATCATTTTGTTCAATCGGTCATACAAAATACATAAGTATTATAAGTTCTCATTTATTTGAGATCTCAAATGCAATGCCAAATTCAAACACATTTGGCTTAGAAAGAAAAAAATGTTTTCAAATCTAAAGCTCATATGTCATTCCCACCTTAAGCAAACCTTTGTTAGGAATCCCAAAAATTTTCTCACTTTGCCTCAAATTGTTCTTCAAGAACGTATAAAAATAATCAATCAAAGCCCTCTTCCAAATATTGGATCCTTCTTTGGCAACAATTTCACTTTCTCCAACCAAGTGAATGACACCGTTTTGCCATGCCTTATCCAATACTCCAATGTCTCTTTCCAATTCCTCTTCTTTAATTTTGTGTTTGATCTCTTCCACATTCTCATCTTCCTCATCCACCACGCCATCCCAAATATCATCACTCAAAAACCCTTTCAACCTCTCTACCAAACTTGTCTCAAATGACTCTAGCTTCTGACTCCGTCTATCTGTGTAGCCATATCGCACGACACACCGAAAGATATTGAGCTCTCTTGGCTCGACTCTGCGAAAGAGAAACCGCTCTTCAAATGGGACCTTACTTATTGGCAACGACTTGATCGAGACGAAGACGAGGACGTGGTGGAGGGCAGGGACATTGGCCATATAAAGTTTGAAAATGGGAGGAATCCCTTGCACAAGCTCAGAGTAGAAAATAGCAAGGCCAGGAAGTCTACAAGGATTGGCATTTGAGATAATTTCCTCTAGCTGATTAGGAGAGATCTTGTTTTGTAGCTCATAATGGTACTTTTTTCTATAGACAGTATTCCAAGTGTACATTATGGCCATAAGTACTAAAGCAAAAGCAAGTGGGAGATATCCACCTTGATTAAACTTGTAAAGGACTGAACTCAAATATAGAAGCTCCACTGAACCAATCACAAGAATGTAAATGATGATCCAAATCATGTGGGTTTTCCATATCATGGTCATGATTAGTACCAAGAATGAGGATGTGAGAGTCATGACAAACACAACAGCTATACCTGCACATAAAAGAAGATATATTATGGAAATTCAACAAATTCAAGTTGCAACTTTGAGGCTAAAGCAATCTTTAATTTAGTCCATAATATTTGTGTTTTTTTACTCCCTATTTAACTTAATATCTAATTAAGCAATGCTTGGTGTCGTTTATGTAAATGGTGGTTGAGTTATTATAACACAACCCATGTTTGGTCCACCGATTATAATAACTCGTGGATTAACCCAAACCCAAGCTACTGTTTTACATAACTTCTGTCGCTATTACACATAACTCATGTGCTATCGAAAAATAATAATTTTTTTTTCTTCTACGTTATTATAACCTATGTCCTAAACACTGTTTCTTACGACCTCTGTAATTATTATAACATGTGTCCCAAATACCATTTATCGTAACTCCAGCATGTTAGAATAACCTGACCTCAAAACCTATTTTATAATAACTCAATATTTGTTATAACCAATCAACTGCTGCCCCAAACAAGGCTTTATGACTTAACTTGCCAAAAGGAACAAAACCCCAGTGGTATTTTGGACGAAATAGTAATCAAGCGCTTACATGTTCAAAATCCCACACCCCAAATTTGTTGAATTCCAAAGAAAAAAAAAATCTACTCTCAACGTGTATTGTTGGTGTGCGGTGATTAAGGACTAACACATGTATACATAGCCTAACTTCTTATACTAGGCGAATCCACAATTTAATCACTACTAAACTCAAAAGCTTGAAACGAGTGAACTCGAAATTAAAATAAAGTTGAAGGGTGTGTTACCATAAGCATTTCCTATACCGACAGTGTCCTTAAAGCAAACAGTGACAGCCAAACAAGCAAGCATGAGTAGATAGTTAACTTCAGGGATGTAAACTTGGCCATGATGCTTATCTGAGGTATGAACAATTTTGACCCTTGGAAAACACCCAAGTGAAAGTGATTGCTGAATTACAGAGAATGTTCCTGAAATCATAGCTTGGCTTGCAATTATGGCTGATAGTACAGCCAATATAAAAATTGGCCAGTATAATGGATCTGCATCATGATCATCACACCAAATAATTAACTTCCATTTTTTTTAATCATAGCTAATTAGAATTAAAAAATTTCCATTTTTTTAATTTATATAAGGCCCTATGCTCACAAGAATTGATACATAATAGTCCTGGCATTTCTCTATCGCACTATACCAACTTACTCTTACTACTTCCAAGAAGCGAGATTATCTTCCCAGACCAACACGTTTTTCTTTTTCAACACAACATTTGGGGTGGAGGATTTGAACAAATAACCTATTTGTTACTAGGTTATATTTCTTTAGAAAAACACACTATATTGATTGGACATGCTTAGAATGTACAAATATATTATGCCAGTTTCTAGCCATGGAATCAAATATGTATAATTGACAAAGAGTTTAGTTTGCGAGTAGATTTGGTTATTATGAGTAGATTTGTTATATCATATCACTGAAGAGCTTTGCTCTTGTTGAAATGTCATTTGTCACATATTTTACTCTCACTCGCCTATTTTGTAGGAAAATTTTCATTAGATCATTGATCACTTTACATAGGATTTCTCTGAATCAAGTACGTATAGTTTTGAGTCACCGAAAATGAAAAGATTCATTCTTTGTTGGTATAATTTTTCTTTTCTTTTCTTTTCTTTTTTTTTTTAGTATAATTAGAATCTATCGATTCATTTAAGAAGTCTTAGCTATGATAATTTACCTATCTTCAAAATCTCTCATTTAGATATGGTCACATTTTATTCATGTATTTCTTCAAAACTTGGGGAGTGTCTCATTGGTAAGGGTGGTTCATGTTGTGGGGTTTCTTTCTTTTTCTTGTCTGGGTCTAATGGTCAAAGACGGTCTTGAGGTGCTAAAGGAAATGGGTTCAAATATCCATGGTGGCCACTTACCTAGGAATTAATTTCTTTCCAGTTTCGTTGACATCCAAATGTTGTAGGATGATCAGGCAGTATGTCCCGTGACATTAGTCGAGAGTGAGTGTTAAGGTAAAAATAATACAATAATAATGAGTTTGGTTGAACCTGGAATGGATTTGAAGAAGGAATCTTCGACAACCTCAGGGTGAGTGTGAAGGTAAGAAGCTTGTCCTGTGTAAGCAAGTAATAGGGCTGGATAGGTAATTGCACACATGCTCATTTGTATTGATCTTACTGAGAAATGCCCAACATCTGCAAATAATGCTTCTGTCCCTGCATTTTTACCATTGCAATAAATGTAGAAACCTCATCACAACACCATTTTTATTTATGATCTTCTTTTTCGTATAAATGAATATCGACAAATAAAGAGTCAGCATAGATTTATACAATTAACTAATGGTGTGATAGTTACATTCACATGGGAAAAACCATCTTTTAGGAGAGTACTTAAAATACAAAATACATAGTATTTATTGAGGTAAAGGTTTTAAAAGGATTTATATATTGTGTCTCGGGTTCAATTCTCAAAAGTCAGAGCACATAATCTTCATATAACTTTAAGTTTTGGGAGAGTTGCCCCCACGCTTCTATCGGAGATTTGGTTGCCAGCCCAAACCTCCAAAGCAGGGCACTTCATCCCTAGACCTTAGGTTAGGTCATTCAAAGCACTAGATAACTTATTCAAAGTATTTCAACATCTCAACTTTTACGAATCGTGTTTATTTCAAAAACAATATGTCATATTTCTTTTTTTTAGTATTCATAATGGATCACACGATCGATCAATGTTGTGAGACGTAATTAAGGTGAACATTTGGTTGCTTGACATTTCTTTTGGAGAATTATCAAATTTGATGAAAAGAAACATAAAAGAAATAGGAAATAATATACCTGTTGTGGAGAGAACAATGCCCCCAAGGGAAATCCAAGCTTGGGTGTTGTTCCTTTTGAAATAGTCAATGATATATTTAGGGTTTACAGCTTTGATGATTGTGGGCTCAAATTTGACAAAATTGTAGAAGCCAATGGCAGCTATGAAACTGAACCAAATGCATATAATTGGGGCAAAAGTGTAGCCAACTTTGTCTGTTCCAAATCTTTGAACCATAAAAAGGCAGACCAAGATGCCGACTGATATTCCCACAATAGTATCTGTTTCCCCATTTTAAAAACATTGTTAGGAATCAAACTTATTTAGTAATATTAATTATTTACTTTTACAAGAATATAATTGGTTAAAATAACATTTTAATCTTTGTGCATTGACATAATTACATTTAATTGGAGAAAAACAACCAAAGGAATATAATTGAGTTGGAACATTTAATTGGAGAAAAACAACAAAAGGAATAAAATTATGGGACCCATTTGTTGACTAGAATTATCAAATCTTTTAGTCATTCTTTTTTTTTTTTTTTTTGTATTTAATGACAAGATGATGGATATTGGTTGTGAGTCAAAAAGAATAACCAAACTATTAATCAATTGTTTCAAGTAAGTTAATTTAATACTTTATAAGCGAATTTTTAAAAGTCCCAAATGCTAGTCAGATTAGACTAAACTCTTACTTTGGTCTTCGAATCATAGAAATATTTAATTCTTTTTTGTTTTTTTTACTTCTTTATTCTTTTTGTTCTAAGGAAAATTCGGACCCAAAACCTAGTAAGGCCCACAAGGTTGTAAGGGAGTCAACAATCTAAAAGGGGCGTGACCTAAATTCGGCAAGGAAAAAATTGAAACCTATAAAAAAATGGGCACAAGAAAGGTCGGGTGGTGCCCGATCTGAACTTGAAAATGGTCAAGTCATGCCCAACAGAGCCCGAAGAGTGTTGTGTATCCAAAATAGGTCGGGCGGTACCCAACTTCGGGCCCTTGACGGGGTCGGGCTAGGCCCATGTGGGTTTAGGTCAGGCCCAACCTAAGGCTCACTTGGTACCTCAAGCCCCGGAGAGGTAGGGCTTAGCCCCACGTGGTGCACAACGCTCCACTAGGTAAAACTTTTGATCCGCACAACATTTGTATGTGATTTATTTTCACACCCTTCTTAAATGAGGCAAGCGAGAATCAAGTTCCCACCTGTGATTCACCCTGCACGTGGAGATGAAAGAGGGGAAGTGGTTGCTAGAAACCTCCCAATTAAATGTCAAACGAGGGACAAAACAGGTAAATTTTGAGAATTCTAAAGAAATTAAACTATGTACCTTCCTAAATTCTTTTTATCTAACTTAAGTATGAGAGACCACGTGACTCACATCATTTAGGTGTTTAGATTATTCTCTATTTTGTATCGATTCGTTCCCAATAAACTCTCAAATTGACATTAATCTCGAAGACCAAAATTCGACTACAACACTTATTTTATTATTTTTTTAATATATTTGATATTTTAAGTTAACGAAACTGAAGATTTATTATAATTTCAAAATCTTACTATCAAAATTACACTTTCAGTCCCTATATTTCTTACCATTATTTTTTTTTTGCTTTTTCTATTTTTACCTTTGTTTAATCGATTAAAACATATAAATTTCAATGTATAATATTTTAAAAAATACATAAATGTTTTGAATGTCGCTAGTAATATGTTACGATTTGAACAGTAAGAAGGAGATGGAAACTACTGTTAAAGGATTGAGAGAATTGAGAGTTGTATTACAAAAGTTAAAGAGTGGAGACTATAAGCCACACTTCATATAATCTCACTTATATTCAATATATACTATTATACTAACTTAAGGCTTAATGGACTCCATTACTCTAACATAATATAATAAACTCCTATCTTTTCTAGAAATGGGTAACACCCATTAAACTTATGATTCTTTTTAAAAGAAAATTATCATCTCCTGTAATTTGCATATTAAATTTTTTTTGTAATTATTACAGGTGAATCTTAATCAAATAGTATAGAAAATTGTCAAAAGGAAGTTTAATTTGGACATAATTAACCTACTATCTTCGATCTAGAAGTTGTAAGTTTCAACTTTATAACTTTGTTAAACTCAACAAAAAAAAAAATGACAGATCAAAAGATTATTAAACTGTAAAAAATAATATAGGGCTATACCTTGTGTTATTGAAGATTTAGCTCTCTTAATGCCTCCAACAGCTGACAAAACTGCAATAATGAAACAAAACCAAGGATTTAACTGCAAAATCAAAACAAAGAGACACAACTTTTCCACATTTACACTTTTTGCCATTTTTCTTTTCTTTCTTTTGGTCAAATTTTGCAACAAAATAATTCCAAATGAACAATTGACTAAAGTAATGATATTGACTCCCTACCTACTTCCTAAAACTAAAAAGGACAATTTTTTAATTTAAAAACAAAAAAAAAAAACTAAAAAAGAGCAAAATGGCTTTAAGATCCTTGCAAATTACCCCCTCTAATTTGCAATGTTTGCAAGTATCCCTCTATCTTAATTAAAATGATTTTGATTTCTCAAAAATTAACATCCTGTCCGATCCTACAACACTCGGTTTCCAAGCAAACTATTATGAAATTAATTTTTAAATAGGTGACTACCATGCGTTAAAGCGTAACATTGTAATTAATTTTTCATATTATTTATTCCTTTGAGTAGAACCCTATTATTTATTTTTTTTAAATGCAATTACTGAATAATTTAAATTAATTACAAACTACTGTAATTCTTTTATTGTGGTTATATATATATATATATATATATATTTTTTTTTTTTTTTTTTTTTTTTTTTTTTTTTAAGCCTTTTTTTGTGGTTATGTAGTTTCATATTTTACTGAGAACTATTTTATCATAAACCAATCTAGAGGGGTTATGCAACCATGACCCAGCATTTGGTGCTCCCTTAAATTCTTAATTTTGAAACTTTTGTACGACCTATATCTTAATATTATTTATATCATATATATGAAATCCGATGCCTCCAATTCTTGAAAGTTGTAATTTTTATATAAAAGTATACCTTTTAATGATTTAAATATGGCCAGAAATAATTTTTTTAGGTTTCGTTCCTGTATTTTATCCCTTTACAATTTTTATGTTGGCTAATTTGACAACATGATGGAAGATGTATATCTTATGTCACAAGATGATATTCAGTTTAGCAATAAAATGAATAATTGTTGTGTAATCCATCCTGTGTATTTATTTATTTATCAAAAGAACCAATTGTTATAATATAACAACTAAAACTAATGGACGACTTTCAAAAAAAAAAAAAAAAAACTAATGGATGTGAATCTATTCAAAAATAATTTTATATAATACTATGAAAATATGATTTCCCAATTTCTTTGGAAAAAACAAAAGTATTTAATAACATACATTAATGAGTCAAAAAGTGCTTTTGAAAAACGTTGGGACTAGAGAAGCAATAAATTTTCCAAAATATTCCACATTTAGTTTCTTTTTTTTTTTTTTTTTTTTTTTTGAAAGACCATATTTTATTTCTTACAAAATACTTTCAATCTATTTTTTTTAATAATATATAATAGTACTTTTTAGATAAAATAAAGAATATTTAAATCTCAACCGAACTACAAAAATGTCGATACATTCAGTCACGTTCAAAATTGACACTATTAGCTAACATAATAATTTTAAATGACATACTAGTCAATAAGTCAACTAAACTAAATTGTACAGTTATAAAAGAGAATGAAAAAAATTTAGTCCTCCAAATTTAATGAATTTGGTTAGATTAAAATATTTTGACTTCCAATTTTTTCCCAATTAAATTTCTATCAATATAGTAACCTTATTGTCAGCTAATTTCAACCAGCCAAGATATACACATATAATTTAAAATTGTTAAAAACATAAAAGAACAAAGAAAAGAAACATTTAACTAGGCTTGAATCATGGTTATAACACTTACCAGAAATGCAAGGAGTGAGAACCCCATCGCCGATGACCATGGAGGTACCGAGCATGGTGACGAAGAGCAAGAAAAGCTTAGCACTGCGACTACTCTCGAGCATCGACTTCAGCCACGACGCCATCCGCACACGGTTGTTCGGGGTGTCCAATTTGTATGTAGAAACCTCTCGATCCTCAGCTTGTTGGCTAGGTATTAGCCCTATTCTTGCATACCGGCAAAGTAAAGAATACAATGCAAATGTCCCTCCTACTCATTTCATAACACCAAAAATAAATAGAAAGTTCTTTTTTTTCTTTAATCCGATAATGAATCTTGACTTTATCAACCTTTGATATTTTAGTTTGAGATTCAAATGTTTTAATTAATTTGTGTAGTTTCCAATTGAAAATGGTTGAATTTATTCAATGTACTCAATTCCAGTATTCATGCATTTATAGTCCATTTTTTATTTTTCTAAATTTTTAATATTTATGAGATTTCCAACATTCTTTTAACCACTATTGTGATCATTTATGATGGTTAAGGTTTTTATATCAACCCATTGTAGTGAAATATCACCAAATATCATTGGACAATTAGCCTTCTTTTTAAAATATAATTTTTAAGATTTTGTTATATATATATAGATCAACCATAATACTTCACTTCGAAAAACTTTAACTGAGGCATATTTGTAAAATAAAAAAAAAATAAATAAATAATAATAATAATGATGATGATGATGATGTTGATAATATAAACAATTTTGTTTGAGTACTTATAAACAATTACTTTAACAAGCTAGGGAAGGAAATCACATGAACCTTTTTTTTTTTTTTTATGTTCAATGTATAGTTCTTAAATTTATTAAAAAAAACCTCTTACCAAACAACTTTTTTATCAAAACTTATTTTTAAAAAGGTAAATAATAAATAAAAACAGAGCTATTTCAAACAACCTAACTATAAATTGTTGCATTTCAAGATATAATAAAAGAGAAAATATTATAATTTTCTTATTTGAAAGAAAAATTGAAAAAAAATGTATTTTCTTCTTTAGGAAGAGACGAGGTCAAATTCGACATAAAAGCTGCATGCACGACACGTGGTTAGCTATACCAATAACCTTTTTTTTTGTCTGTTCTAATTAATAATTAATTTATGGTACTTTTAAGCCTCTATTACTTATTTATCATTTAATATAGACTTTTTATCAACTTTTATTATTTTTGTAATTTTTTCATCCTTTATTTAATATTATAATTTCTCATTTATTTTTATATTTTATCAATTTTAGTATAACTTAACTGATAAAAATATATGAAAAAAAAACTAAATAAATGAAAAAAAGAAAAAACAAAACAAAATTAAACCAAACAAAACAAACAAACGCCTGTACATAATAAACCATTTCTATTTATATTAAAAAAAAAAAAAAAACGCGTGTACATTTGCATTTTTTAGCTTAGTGTTTAAAAATAATAAATCATTTCTATTTATATCAATTTCAAGTTTATTTTAGTTTCTTGACTTTAATTTATGAAACAAAAACTTATTTCCAAGTCAAAATTTAAAATTTTCAATCACAAACATTTAAAAAGTTTTGCAATCATCTACTATTATGTTTTTTTTTTTGTTCCTTTATTCATTGACCTTAAATACAACATTAAATTTTGAATCTATTTACTTTTTTTTTTTTTTTTTGAGATAGACCTCTTTTAGTTGTTTTCATCTCTAATTTCAAAAAAATAATAATAATAAATAAATAAAAATTGTTTTCATCTCTTTAAAATATATATGCTAGTAAAACTTAACCACGTTAAAAAAATTGAGAAAATAAAAATATCTTTTAGAAAACATATTGAAAAATGAAGAAATTGGTAATGAAGATATTTAATTTTAAATTAAAAAAAAAATGTGTAATTTGGTAAACAAAAAATTAATGTCAAAAGAAACATAGCTTAATGATATCGTATATGACTAGTAACTATAAGATTAAAAGTGTTTTGTTCTCATCTCCATCCACAATTATAGTTGAATAAAAATATATATTTTATAAAATAATTTTCTACTTTATTATAAAACTTTTGTAAAATATGTTTAGATAACATTTCTTTGACTTAATGATTGAAAATGTCCATTACAGTTGAGTTAATTCAATTTAGTAAAGGAATCCAACTCAATGAAATCTACTCTCACTCATAAAAATAAACTATTCAACATATACAATGGCTAAAGTGAAATTTATCTTAACAATAATTGACATATAACCTCAATTAAAATAAGAGAATGCTTGAATTTCAAATCCCAAATATATTATATTTTATTAAAAAAAAAAAAAAAAACATATAACTTAAACCAAAATGTCCTAAATTCAAAGTTCTCAAACACAACAAAAAAATAATAATAATAATAATAACTGAAAAGTAACTTCTAAAAAAAAATTACGTAATTTTTCTTTTATATTAGGCAATGACAACCAATTTATTTAATGCAAAGAAAAGAAGAAAAAAAATTACCATCGCCATTGTCATTAGCTTGCAAGACGATGAAGACATATTTGATCAAAGGGAGCAAAGTAAGCGTATAATAAATCAACGACAAAACTCCCAAAACGTCATCTTTGTGTTTTATTCCCGCCGGAAAAGTGCTCGGAAAAACATACAACGGCGACGTTCCGATGTCTCCGTACACTATTCCGATGCTCTGAAACGCCAGTTGCAGAGTTATCCACCACCCAGCCGCGGCAACGGTTCCACCGTTGAGTTTACTCGATTCGATGTCTAACGAGTCGAATCGACGTAGTTTCGGCCACTGGTGGATTTTGGGACTTTTGGTGACCGGTTGTTGGTCTTTGTCGTCGGAGTTTATTTCTACTTCTCCGGCCATTTTTTTAGAGAGAGAGAAAATGGTGATGTTTGTTTTTTTTTAATGGAAGTGAAGGGTGTATTATGTGATGGGTTGTGATGTTATTTATAGAGAGATAAGGAAATGGGTTTTGTGGAAAATATATAGAAGTTTAAATTCATTGTAATCTAAAGTTTTTTTTTTATTATTATTATAAATTTGGTCTTAATAATTTTATAAGGGTATTAATATATATCTGTTTGTTTGAATCATAGAAATTATACAAGTTATCAAAAGGGTTTCTTTGTTTGAAAATAATTTTATAGTCTCCTCCCCCTAATTTATACTAAAAAGAAAAAGAAATTATTCAAGTTGAATTAAAATAGTTTTCATGTATTGTTAATATAAATGAATTTGACTTAATTTGGTCTGATTTAGTCTCAAATAATTTAGAAATAAATTCTTATTGTTTGATCAAATCTAATAAATAATCTTTGTCATTTATAATTGTGATGTAATTAAATAGACAATAGTTACTTATCTATGACAGTAGGGTGTAAAAGGGTTGGGTTGGTTCGAATTATTAAAGTTGGCTAATTTTTTGAACACTCCTAGATGACAATGTGTTAAGTAGTTGTTTGGACAAAAATAGATTGAAAATTAGCAATTGATTGCCGTTTAAATTTTTATCACATCAACTATTTAAGACATGTACATGTATTTTATATATAT
>JBBMKA010000002.1:2486315-2518587 GCA_037833695.1 Sechiopsis laciniata | reverse complement strand
GGTCGGGGAGAGAATTCTGTGTGATTGTAGCAATTTTTCACATAGTGGAAGTTCTTTCTGTCCGTGGTTTTTTTCTCTGGTTTGGAGTTTTTCCACTTAAATTCTTGTGTTCTTTATTTTGTTATTTCCTTTTAATTTTTCAGTATTTTTTTTAATTATTCCTACGATAATTAGGAAAGGTTTTTCCCAACACAACGGATATAATCCGATGCTCAAACCCCTTTTTACCTTTCACACTCTATTGACTAGTCAGCTAACACACATGCACCCATTAGTCATTTAAAGTCTAGTCAACATACACGAATATTAAAATATAAAACAAAAAAGTAAAGTTCATTTCACACTTAATTCAACATAAAATTTATGGGTTAGATTTTAGCATTTAATTTAAAATTTTTAATATTTGAAAAATAAAATAAAATAAATGATACAAATCTGAGGAGATAATAATGACAACAAAAAATAAATACATGATTGTATGAGAATCGTTTCACCAACAAAATATTTTTTTTTTTAAAAATATTAATAGTGTACTTATATATAATCATACATCTTTACCATTATTTTGAGCACTTTTTTATTTTGAAAACATTCTCAACACTTTTTTTTATTTAATTATTCTTAATACTAAATCTAACCATCATTATTTACAAGATTATATTAATAGGTCAATGCACTTTACAAAAATTAGATGATTTAAACAACACAACTTATTACTACAAAAAAAAAAAAAAAAAAAAAAAAACCCTTAAATTATAACATCTTTAAAAACTAAGTAATTAAAAATTGAAGGCTTAAAATAATAATGTAACAAAAACCTCACAACTAAATTATAAATAAACATTAACAATAATTATTAATATACAACATATAAAAAAAATATATATATATATATATATATTTATTTATTTATTTATAAAATTAAAGATACTTATACTTCTCTATTTATCTCAGCAAATCTTGTAACTATTAAAATAATTAAAATTTACAAATCTTCCACCATGAAACAGATAGTGATTGGTTTTTTGGTAAAAATCCAATATAATACCATGACTTTAATGTCGAAATTTATATTTGTCTCTCATTTATTTGAGAATAATGTACTAAAAATTATCCACCAAATGAAGAAAAAAAGAAAGAGAGGAAGAAGTGAGATGAAAGTAAAAATAAAAAAATAAAATAAAATAAGCAAAAAAGTAGAGCTGGCAGGAATATGTGGGTTTAATTTAAAACCCTAGCCCCACTGTTTTTGTACAACACTCCTTTTACTTTGTTTAATTTCTCTGAAAAGAAATTCTGAACGCCACCAATTTCTGTCTCATTCCTTCCTTTTTCGTGCAAGACAACACACCCTACCAAATTTGTCTTCTTCGGCCCGGCCGCCGGACTTGTTTTCGCCGGAGCAGCCATTAACGCCGCTTCAAGCTCCCAACGTCCAGCGACCCGACCCCAAATCGACGCTCAGCCCGAACTCGCGTCCAGATCCGACCTATCGACCCGGCGCAAGATTCAGGAACAGCGCCCGGATCCGCTCGTTTCAGACCCAAATCCGTGACCCGACACACCGACCCTCAACTCGACCCAGCCTGCCTGAGGTCTGGATTGGGCTGTTTTGTTATTGGGCCTTTATTCACATCTTCTTAAAGAGAAATAGTAGAGAATCTCTACTTTTTCCAAAATAATTCATGAGTTGTCTATCGATTTAAAAAATTAAAATAGATGTAAAAAAAAAAAAAAAAAAAAGGAGAGAGAAAAATTTTATCCCAAAAATACCTAAAATTTATTATTTTTTTCAAAAAAAATTCGTATATTATTTACTTAATAAAACCCCACCACCTCCCCAAATCAAGGAGGTCTCCACAACCTATCTTCACAAGATCTATTTTTAAAAAATATAAATTAGTTATCTTCATAATATTTAGATAGGATATATTTAAATATATATATGTTTTACAAATTACTTTTTAAAAACACACGCCCTGTTTTCAATTGATTTTTTTTTTTTATGACGATCGACAAATTGCTGGTCTCCATCATTCATTTAGTTTGACCATCCACGGCCTGCAAAATTTCAATCCTCGAAGAAACGCGAACTTGCCATTATATTATGTCACTCCCACCATCTATCAGTTTTGGTCATTTAAACCCACGAAAGTTCATGTCCATGGAAGAATAACACAGACACAACAATGAAAGCCACCTTGTTCATGTTTGCATTCAATTGAGCATGATTGTGAATTTTGTTCGTCGAGAAGATAGCAAATGAGAATCATAAGAAAGACCTAAGACTTTTATGGCTTTAACCGAAGTAGGAGGCACAACAATGGAAGCCCCCTTGTTCATGTTTGCATTTAACCGAAGTAGGCTTGCCATCCCATGTTTTCTTGGAAGATGGAAGATTTTTCGGTTTAAAACACTTGAGATTTTCTATAAAAAAAAATCACATAAAGATTTGACTTCATACCTTGCCACAAGCCAGGGCAATATACTATCATCCTACAGGCTAAAGAGCTTCCTAACGAATACATCGAGCGTTACAAGTATGTACAAATTTATGGAGTTGCATAGAGATGGGATCCAGAGATATACCAGTAATGATGTGTTTTGTAATAGATTGCAGGAGTTGTTGAAACTAGCAAGTCTCGCAAGTCTGATTGCATATACGAGTATATACATAAACGTTGGTTCCAACGAGCGACAGAGGTGAAGGGTCTAGTCTGATTGTATATACGAGTATATACATAAACGTTGGTTCAAACGAGTGACAGAGGTGAAGGGTCTAGTTTGATTGTATATACGAGTATATAATAAACGTTGGTTCCAACGAGCGACAGGGGTGAAGGGTTTGTCACGCACTCGAGATATTAATTTTCTGTCATTTTTCAATTAAAGAGATCAAATCCCACGCATGATAGGGTATTTTTCTATTAATTTTTTGTTTAAAAATTATATTAATAGGTCGTTTGGATGTGGTTGTTTAAGGGAGTGTTTGGATGCATTTTTGTGGAGTGATTATATAGAGTGATTATATTAATAACTCGTTTGGATGTGGTTGTTTGTATAGTAGTTTGTAGAATGATGGTAATAATAGCTCATTTCGATGTGGTAGTTTATTGAGTGGTTGTAGATAGGGATGTCCATTTTTCCCACGGGAAACAGGGTCGGGGGAGAAAAAATATTTGTGGGCTAAACGGGGCTGGGGACGGGGATTGTATTCCCCATCCCCGATTCCCTGATCCCCGCCACGTTTATCTTTTTTATTTTTTAAATTTTTTTTTTTTTTTAATTCTACTCATTTAATTTTCAAATAAATATATTGATGATATTTTCTGTGCATATGAATATTTTCTTTGATAATTAACTTGAAACTTACAAATTTTTTTTAAAAAAAAAAATCTAATTTTTTGAATTTTTTTTATCCAAAAAATATATAAAAAATGAAAAAAAATAAATTGAAAAAAATCTCCTTGAGAACTCGATCTCCGCCGATGCCCCGCGAGGAATCCCTGCCCCGATCCCCAGAAAAAAGGGGATTTTTCTGGGGACGGGGATTGAATTTTATGGGAGGGATGGGGACGGGGAAGTCATTACCTGACCCCGCCTCGTGGACATCTCTAGTCGTAGACAATAGCTGGTTTGGATGTGTTTTTTTATAGAGAGGTTGTTTGAGAGGTATATTATTATTTTTTAATGATGTGCTTTATGATTTTTTCTTTCAATTTAAAATAATGTCATTTTATTTATTTATTTCAATCTCAAATTATTCTTTGATATGTTTGAAAATTTTCTTGGTAATTTCACCTTCTATATTTGTCGTTTTAATTTGTATTATTAAATTACATATTGTCATATTTTTAGTAGATAAAAAGATATATAAATTAAAAGTTATAAGAAAATGAATTATGAAATAAAAAAATAAATTTGATCATATAAAAATTTATAAATTCAAACTAAGAAATATATTACATAAAATATAATATAAGAGGGAAAAGTAGAAATAATAAAATGATACCATATAAAATAGGGAAACTGAAATTGTAATAACTATACCACTTTCGAGAAGTATTTGCAAATATAGGCATCCAAGTTTTTTTTTTTGCAAAGTTAGTTTTATTTTTAAAATTCGAAATTCATAATTTTTCCTTAATGCCATTATAGTCTTCTACACATTTAATTCTTAATTTTTGAATTCAAACTCCCTTTTTCATACTTTTCATAATTTTAAAACATACCATATTTAAATGTCAAAGTTTTTAATGTAATGAGATTTTATTTCCTTTTTGCATTTATCTTTCATCTTTATTCATATTTCTTTTTCGTTTGAGTTGTCTTCCCTCCATTCTCCATTCCTCAATTTTCGATTATTTAGCTCGATTCCTTTTCTCTTTTCACATTTCGGCCACCACGTAAATTTTCGTCGAACGCTCATCTTCGTCCAGACGGTATAATCCTTCGACTCCAGTCATCACCGACCACTCATCTTTGTTTTTCACAGTATTTGGATTATGTTTTTATTCATGATTCATCACCATTATAAGCTAACTATTCATTCCCCATTAATCGTGGTCCGATATGTCTCGGATGGTTTATTATGGTATGTTTTATTGTTGTTCTGTCATCTTTGTACACTAAATTTATTATATTACAGTCTTTAGAATGTCAAAAATCTTGTTTATAAATGTAGTAAAATCATATGTCTAATACATTTTTCGTACTCATATTACTATTCATTATATTTTCATTCCGCAATACGGTATTGTTTATACATGTATATTGTACGACTTATAAATAGGACAGCACCGTTTGAACATTTTTGTAATACTATACAACTTTTTCTTATAGGTTCAACAAGCATCCCAATCTGTATTGCTCATAGTGGTCAGTGAGAGATGAAAATGAGATTTACAATAATCATGAAGTAGCTGAAGAGTGTCGTATAAATATTGAGGAACGCATTCACCTAATGATGGTCTTACATTACATTCTTTTTTTATGCCGAACACTTTCAGTTTCAATTTTGTAACCGATGAGACTTTTTTTTTCTACTAATCTCAGTTTGAATAGTAATTTTGTGTGTTTACGTTGTTCCAACAGTACTAGTCTCTATCAATTCACAAATATTACATATGTTATTTCTAAATGTTTTAGTATACGGTATTGTACATACAAAATTACTTATTGGCTGTCGCAAACATATTAAATCACACTACAAGTATCCATATCAGCCAATTAAACACTTTTAAAAAAACACAAAGTTTTAAAATAAACGAAAGTTTAATAAAAAAAAAACATAAAATTTTGAAAATATGAAAAATTGAAAAAATAAATTATTTGCAAGTGGCACATTAATGTTGTACCGCGTGGCGCGTTGGAAATGCCCACAATTACCACTTGAGAAAAAAAAGAGAAGAGAGGGAAAAGGAGTTGCAGAACTGCTCTCCAACAACTCCAATTACTGCTCAGTGTACGCCCATTAATTTTGAGATTATAAGTTCGAATCCTTCTATCCTCAATTGTTGTAATTTATATATATGTGAAATAAAAAATTAAAAAAAATTGATTAGGTAAAAACTCATAATTTCAAACTATAAAATATATTACCTAAAATATAATAGTAGTTGTAGGTGAGTTTTTTAATTTTTTTTTTATAATACGAATTTTTTGTTTTTTTGTTTTGTTTTTTGTAATCTAAAGTAATGTCATATTATTTATTTATTATTCAAAAGAGCAAATTATTTACTTGGGCTTTGTTGGGTAATATCACATCATTTATTTGTCATTTTAATTTATATCATTTAATTTTTTTTCAAATAAAAAAGTGTAGATAATGAAGCGTCCATCAATTTTAACTTATGAAATATATTTTTAAAATACAATGAATTAATTATATTAGAGATTTTTTTTTTATTTAAAAACAAAAGAAATTAAATTATAAAACTACATTTTATTTAGAAAGATGGAATATATTTTAAAATACAATAGTATGCATCAACAATTGAGATAAATTTAAAGATATTTAGTATATAAAAAATAGAATAATTGTAGTAACTAGACCACATTCTAAAAGTATTTGTAAATATAGACGCCCAAGTTTTTTTTTTCAAAGTTAATTTTTTTATAAAAAATCGTAATTATTAATTTTTACTTAATACTATTTTGCCCTTCCTCACATTTAATACTGAATGTTCGAATTAAATGCCTCATTTTACATACTTCTCATCCTTTTAAAACATACCATATTTAATTGTCAACCCTTTTAATGCAAAGAGATTTTAATTCATTTTCTCATTTATCTCCCATCTTTCTTCCTATTCCTTTTTCGCTTCACTTTTCTTCCTCAATTCTCCATTCCTCCATTTTTGTTTCTTCAGTTTCATTCATTCTCTATTTTCACATTCCGGCCACCACGTAAATTATCGTCAACCACAAAGCTCCGATCGGACGGTATAATCATACGACTTCAGTCATCTCCTTTCAATAATTTCCGTTTTTCACAGTATTTGTATTACGTTTTTTGTATCTTATTCATCACCATTAGCAGGTTACTGTTTATTCTAGTATAATTGTGATCCGATATATTTCAGATGGTTCAGTATGGTATGTTTTATTCATATTCTGTCATTTCTGTACATTTAATTCATTTAAATTCCAGTATTTAGAATGTTAAAAGTTATGTTTACAAATGCAGTAAAATCATATGTAGAACAGTAGTTTCTTCGTACTTTGATTTTCATATTCTGATATAATTGAATGTATACACATCTATAAATTTGTATAATTGAGTATATATCGTAGGTTCATACGGTGTTTTTAGGTTAGTTATATTGTACATCTTCTCCTTATAAGTCCATCAATCATTCCATTTGAAATTGCACACGGTGCTAATTACAATGTCAATATTCCTGTTTATAAATGTAGTAAAATCTACAATACTGTACCGTATATACATCTACAATACTAGACAGTAGCTTCATTCTATCCTTTCATTTCCATCATCTTACCACTGTTGTCCATTTTTTGTTCCTTAAACCTCTTCATTTCATCAACGTTGTATTGTTCATTTCCCCATATTTTCGATCCGACATGGCTCAGATGTTACAGTATGATATGTCTTTATTCCTTTCATTTTTCCAATACTACTCAACCTAACACCATTACTGTGCATTTTCTTTATATCAAATCCACCTTATTTTTTCATATGTTTTACAGTATTATTTACGGCTTGAGATTGTATAATACCATTAATACTGTAGTTTGTCATGTACTGTTATATTACTGTTTAAACTATACAAAATTCTTTATGTTTCATTATTTCATTCTACATATTGTATAACTTACACTGTACATTTATGGTTTATTATTCATTCTATTAATGTCTAATACATTTTTCGTCCTCATATTACTATTCATTACATTTTCATTATGCAATACGGTATTGTTTATACATGTATATTTTACAACTTATAATATAGGGCAGTACTATTTTGACATTTTTGTAATACTATACAACTTTTCCGATGTACTATAATTATGAAGTAGCTGAAGAGTGTCGCATAAATATTGAGGAACGCATTCACCCAATAATGGTTTTACATTACATTTTTTTTTTATGCTGAACACTTTCAGTTTCAATTTTGTAACCCATGAGATCTTTTTTATTTACTACTAATCTCATTTTGTAATTTTGTGTGAAGTTGTTTCCACAGTACTAGTCTCTATCAATTCACGAATATTACGTATGTTATTTCTCAATGTTTTACTACGGTATTGTACATTCAAACGTTTGTACATTCAAAATTACTTGTTCGCTGTCGCTAATATATTAAATCATACTACAAGTATCCATATCAGCAAATTAAACACCTTTAAAAAAACAAAAAGTTTTAAAATACCGTATGGTGCAGCATATATTATGGTTGTACTGTATATACCAAGTTATTTCAGTACTGCATGGTTATTAAATGTGTTCTGATTTCAATCAACGAAATTGAACGTTCAATAGTATACGTATGCAATTAACAAAATTGAACCTATAAAAATCTAGTCGGGTAGTGAAAACCGTATAGAACTATAATGGAACACCAGAAGCTCAGTTTTTCTAAGAAACCCACAATAATCGAACACTAGAGAAATCGAATTAAGAAAACCCTAGATCTAAAAAATAACTTTAAACCTACCGTACGATTTCTTTCACCTTGTCTGTGACAAGTTCTGATTCTGAACGTCCTTTATCGGAGTGTATTGAACGGACAGTAAGATCGACAACAAAACCCACAATAAGCACAAATGAGTGTGTTCATAGAGTATAAAGGAATCAGGACAGTTTGATATCAAACACCATAAAAACTCGATTGGAAAAAAAATAAAATAAAAAAGGAAAACGTCTCTAATAAATGTGATTTCGGAGGATATGATTTTCCACAATTGATGCCCCTAAATTTGCTATTTATAGTTTGGAATGTGGGATGATTTTCCTTTTTAACATTTTCCTTCCAAAATTAAAAACCACCAATATGAGGATATGGTTGTAATTCGTTATTTTCAGATTTTGTAATATATTAAAACAAAATCTACTGTTGCTAATATTTTTATAGATACCTATATTTGCAAATACTTTTCAAATAAGATCTATTTATGAAAAAAGCTCAAAAAATATTAAAACAAAATTAAAAAACATAAAACAAAATAGATTATAAAGTAACTGTTAATTTAAAATTAAAAAAGAATATTTTATAAAATATCATGGTTTTTTTAAATGGTGAAATATATTTTAAAAAATCATGTTAAGGAATGTAAAGAAGAAAAAAAAATAGTTATACTTATATATATATATATACACATATATAATAAAATATTAAAAATAAACACGAATTTGGAAAATAAAAATTTGAAAACGAAAATTTACATTGCACCAGGTGACACACCACAATGGCCCACCTATTCGCTTGCGCTCTCTCTCATGTTTCAACAAAAATAAATATGAGTTGTCCTGACCTCCCCAAAACTTAAATCCAATCACCCATTACTTTTCAGAAATTTCGAATATTGGTCAAGCAGAAAATCATTATTAATAAATATTTATAATACATGATGTTAATATTATGGAAAAAATGCATAAATCACCCATAAAAAATTAATAAATTTAATAAAAAAGGGTTAATTGCAACACTTATCAAACTTAAGAGATGGTGATCGCTCAAATTGAAAATTTAGGGATTAATTACTACAAACACCATAGTTTAGGAGTGGTTTGTACATTTATCGAATGGGTCGGTGGTGCGATTGGTTATCTGGTTGGGTGTTAATTTATTTTCACTCTACCGTCACGGTTCGATCCTTGAAATCAGTATTTGTAATCATCCTTCCCCAATTTGTATTAAAAAAAAAAGAGTGGTTTGTACATTCTTCCCTAATTTTTTTTTTTAAAAAAAAAACTATTTTTAAAATATCAAATACGGGCTATTAGTATTTAAAGTCATATTAGTTTTCGGAAATTACCTTTTTAGTTGGGTTAAATAGGCAAATGTCTAATTTTTCAAAATAAAGTGAACAAATGTCTATCGATTTGAAAACTTAAAATTTATGTCTAAAATATAAAATTTAGTAGAAAATAAATTAATAATTAAAATGCAAAAGACTTTTTTTTTTTAATCATTTTTACTATTTTGAACAAAATATCATTAAAATAATATTTAGATTTTGTATTGTCGATTAAAAATAATTTAAAAAACATACCATTAATGTTTTCTGTGAAAATCGCACGCAATCTCTTCATCTTCGCCTCCAGTTGAAGCAGAGCCCCCAAGAGCCAAAAGTCTTCAATGTCCCACTTGCTCATTTGAGCTCTTGAATCTTTGTATTTCCACCCCCTAAACCCTAACAAAACTAGAATCGCCGGCATTTGGAGATAATTTATCTGTTGTCCAGCTTCGTCTCTACAAGAGGAACTCCATTATCCATTTTATCATACACTCTATATACAATCAAGTAGTGTTCGGGCGTTGTGTATTCTAGTATATACATGGATAAAACACAAAACGTTGCTTGTCATCATTACTGGTATATCCCCTAGACTCCATCTTTATGCAACCCCATAAAATTGTACATACCTGTATGAGATTTGTCCATACCTTAAAATTGATTATAACAATAAATAATAATTGAGTACTTGTCACGGGCTAATTCAAGTCATTGTATATCTACGGTCCACATCTAGGTTTGATTATGGTTATGATCTTACCATCTATCGGTGATACGTTGAAAACTTTCTTTACTGTGTATATATCTTAACACATGTGGTCTTGTAATGATAATATACATCTTGTTCATCCCATACTCCATTGCCACAATTGTGAGAGTTTGTTTCCAATGATGTGAATCGTTAGGGTTTTTTTCAAACCTCGTTGACGGCCCATGAGTGTCCCATCGATAAAGACCCACCAGCCACATGCTTTTGTGAGGTTATGAGTCGGTTGAATTTTTCCTCCATTCTTTGAATTCTCAAATTCGAGCTTAATCAAATTATTTTGTTGGGAAAATGTTGAGATTCAAATTGGAAGATTCAACATTAGAGTATCGTCATCAAACTTCGTCGGGAGTGCAATATTTCTAATCATTCAATTTCAGAATTGCTCGAAGAAAACTTCATGCCCCCTCTTTAACAATCTCTCTTGCCCTCTTTGTAATGGTCGATTTCACCAAAAGTAGGAATAACTGTGGCTTTAAAAACAATTTCAAAATAATAAAAAAATTGTTAAATCCCACCCTAGATTTGATTTGAGCATCAAATTAAAGTTAGTTTAAATTTTATTCTCTAAATCTAATTAAATATCTTTTGTTTAAAAAAAAAACTTAAATATCTAAAGTTAAATAATAGTTTTTTTTAGTTAATTCAAAATATATAGTAAATGAAACTTATTTGTGGAACTATATTTCGATTTTATTCATTTAACTAAAAATTTAAAAAAGCTAATAATAAATTGAATTGAGGACATTTAAGGAATAAAAAAAACTTCTCTCCTACACGAAATCAGGTTTAGCCATAAATTTAAGTAAAAAATAAAGTAGACATTCCTTTAATATATTTATAAAAATTAAACATTTAGTACTATTTCCCTATTTAGTTAGTCCAAAAGCCAAGCCCACGTGTCGACTTTCTAATTCTCTTCACTTGGGCACAACGCTAATTATGTCATTTACAGAAACGTAATTGCAAAAATCATCTGGTATCTTTAAATGACAAATATACCCCCAAATATCCACCTATATTACTCACAAACTCCATGTCAAATCCGTAACTTCCGTCAAACCCCATCCATGGAAGCTCGAATTTGTTCTGTTCTTCCTTCATAAATCATCTTCTTCTTCGTCTGAATCTCAAATTCCTTTGATTCTCCATTTTTCTTTCTTCAATGGAGACTCTCTCCGCCGTCCCTTCCCCTTCATGGCCAAACCCTAATCCCAATTCACCGCCCGCCGTCGCTGATTCCGAACGCTTCGATTCCGATTCCGTTTCGTCGTTGCCGCCGCAGACGGCGGAGCCGACTGGGTTATCCGCGGCGGCAGCGGTTGATTCGCTCGCTTCGCAGCCTTCTCTTGTTCATCTCTCCTTCAATCAAGACCATGGCTGCTTTGCTGCCGGCACTGACCGAGGGTTTCGGATCTACAATTGCGATCCGTTCCGCGAGATTTTCAGAAGGGATTTTGACCGTGGTGGCGGCGTTGGCGTTGTGGAGATGCTTTTCCGGTGTAATATTCTAGCTCTTGTTGGTGGTGGACCTGACCCTCAGTACCCTCCTAACAAGGTCATGATTTGGGACGATCATCAGAGCCGTTGTATTGGGGAGCTCTCGTTTCGGTCTGCTGTTCGTGGTGTTCGGCTACAGCGAGATCGGATTATTGTTATTTTGGAGCAGAAGGTTTTTGTGTACAATTTTGCGGACTTGAAGTTGCTGCATCAGATCGAAACTATTGCAAACCCTAAAGGGCTTTGTGCTGTTTCTCAGTTGAGTAATTCGCTTGTGCTTGTCTGCCCTGGATTGCAGAAGGGTCAGGTTAGGGTTGAGCATTATGCGTCTCGAAGGACAAAGTTTATTTTGGCTCACGACTCGAGGATTGCTTGCTTTGCGCTTACGACGAACGGGCAGTTGCTTGCTACATCAAGCTCTAAAGGAACATTGGTTCGGATATTCAACACATTTGATGGAAATTTGCTTCAAGAGGTATGTTGGTCTTGGAATTAAAATTGGTCATTTGGGTTTGTTCTGTATAATTTAAATCGTAGTGTAAATTGTTATGATGATGTTGTACGAGTATGTTGTTCTGAATTAAGTTGCAATCTAGTTCTCCCGTTTTAGTTTTGAGTTTTAGGAATGTTCATTAGTAGTTTAGGAAGTAGTATTTAACATGGTTGTGAATTTAGTTTGTATTATCTTGAATTTGATGTATAGGTAAGGAGAGGCGCAGATAGAGCAGAGATATACAGTTTGGCCTTCTCATCGACTGCCCAATGGCTGGCAGTCTCCAGTGATAAGGGAACCGTCCATGTATTCAGCCTTAAAGTCAATTCTGGATCTCTTGGAAATGATGTGTCTCAGAATGATTCTTCTCTTTCTGTGGCAACTTCTGGCTCCTCATTTTCTTTCATCAAAGGTAATAGAATTTTGCTTTTGCTTTTGTTTTTGTTTGTGTGTGTGTGTAACAGTTGCTTTTCACTATATTTGGATATTAACCGTTTCATAAATTCTTTGAATTGCTCCGTAATCACTTTGAAATTTTACTGGCACCCTTTAAGAAAGAATGCTTGTACTAGAAAGCAAAGAGCTTGGGCTGACACTTTTCTCCTTATTTTATTTCTTCAATGATTGGTAGAAGTATTAAAACAGCAATACTACATGAAAGTAAAGAGCTTGGAGATTATCTTTATTATTTTGCTGCATAATGATGACAAATAATGCCCGATATCTCTTTTTGGCCTATGGATCTAATGAACAGTCTTGCCTGCAGGTGTGTTGCCAAAGTATTTCAAGTCCGAGTGGTCCGTTGCTCAGTTTCGTTTGCATGAAGGTTCTCAGTATGTTGTTGCTTTTGGCCACCAGAAGAATACAGTGGTAATCCTTGGAATGGATGGAAGGTACATGGTCTTTGTAGCTCTTGCCTCACTATTGAGCTTTGTCATTTCTCTTTCAGTTGATGAGTATCCTGCCGAATGACGTTTAAGATGAGGATTGCTTGGAAAACCTAACTACAAATTTAATGTTATCAGATAATATCTAGTTAATGTGAACATTTTTATTTTCATAAACTGAAAAACACACACACACATGTGACATGTGTGTATATATATATATATACACACTTACATACATAGATATATTTCTGTGTTCAACTTGAACCGTTTGGTTGTTCACTTCATTATCTTTTTTTTCAGCATTATCCTTAATTGTGACAGCTTTAGTTAGATCTGGTGTTCTGGACTCCTACACTGCCTAAACTTGCACAATCCATTTTCTTTTAC
Organism: Sechiopsis laciniata; assembly: GCA_037833695.1. Taxonomy (NCBI): domain Eukaryota; kingdom Viridiplantae; phylum Streptophyta; class Magnoliopsida; order Cucurbitales; family Cucurbitaceae; genus Sechiopsis; species Sechiopsis laciniata. Next base: position 2,505,071 of record JBBMKA010000002.1, on the reverse strand, counting down.
CCCTTCTTCCCCGTTCTGTTTGGCTGTTTAATTGCCACGTTGAAAGTCTAGAATCTTGATGTGCCATGTTTTTTTTTCTATAAATATCTTGATGTTCCATGTTTTTTTATAAATATCTTGATGTTCCATTTTTAATTGTATGCAGCTTCTACCGATGCCAATTTGATGCAGTGAATGGAGGAGAGATGACACAGCTTGAATATCACAACTTTCTAATGCCAGAGGAAGCCTTCTAGCCCCAATACTCTTAATTTCGGATATGTCTTATATATATATATACACACACATCATATTTTCTTTTCCTGGATTCTCCAAAGCATGCTGTAAATAGATCTATGTACAGCTTAGATTGGCCTACCTTCATCTCAGGTAAAAGAAAGAAAGAATGCTACTATTGTCCCATCATGTTCATATTTAATGTTTCTTGTCTTATTTGGCCTCGTGAACAATGCCTATACTTCAGAAAACGAAAAAAAAGAGAGAAGATTTATTGTGAATATAATTGACATTTGAGTGACTATGTGTTGCTAGCTTCTTGGATTTACCTGATGATAATTGAAATTGTGAAACAAATGAAGGGCCAGAGCATACCATTAACAAAATATTAACTGGGAGGAGATGCTGAAAAGAAGAAAATCTTACCAGAAAAGTGTACATTCTTGTAAGAAAAGCCTGTATGTAGAATAGTTTGATTAAATGATGAAGGGTCTATTTACTAAAATGGTTAGAGGTTTCATGATAATAACTTCTTTAGGAATTTATTTTAAAAAGCTTACTGTGTATTTACTGTGTATTTTGTTTCATGATGATAAATTAAAAAGTTTATTTTATTTTATTTTAGTAAATACATTCTTGTATTTACTGTGTTTCTGGAAAGGGATAGCTAGATTGAGAATAAGGAGAGCTGTAGAAGATATGATAATTGGTGAAAACCTTGAATAAAAAAATATTGTTAATGGTGCATATGGGATAAGTTTCCAACTATGTTTTAGAGTGGTCAAAGGAAGTAGTGATTTTTCCCTTGTTTGCTTCTCTGTTTGAATGGCAAGGATTCACAATTTGGTTGGTCTCAAGAAGCATGGATCTCAGCATCCAGGTTTGAATCTGAGGAGCTCTTTGTAGGTAAATTTAATTTGACTCGATTTGAACCCACAACTTGTTAGTTATGGATATCATTTTTTCAGTTAAACTATTTTTTTTGTTGACATTTTTATATTTAATAGCTATATTTGAATAACCACAAATATGTTGCATATTGATATTGTAAAAGCACCTCCTTTTTCTTTTTGAAATCATATCACTTCATTAAACAACCACACAAAACAGATCATAATACTCCACAAAACAGATAAACGATAAACTAGAAGGTTCATCTTGATTTCAAATTGAGCCATGACAAAATTAATTATTGTAAAGCAAGGAGTTTTTTGAGTGGATGAGACACGAATGTTTTTACATAATGGACTGAAAGATCCTAACATAAAAAATCAGTAGTAGTTAGTTAAAATTTATTGGTTGGCGTTAATAAAGTTTTGGAGGCTAACACTATCAACATACTAATTACTGAGGAGCAAGAATCTGCCAAAGAGAAAACAACAGCTCGAGACTATAGAAGAATGACCGCTCTTTTAAAGGTAATGCTCATTTATCGCTAAAATATAAAACTCTTTATCAAATAGCTTCACATCGGACCACAATATTTGGAAAATATCGTGTAGCACAATCTCACAATACATAACTTAATACCATAGATGTAACAAAAAAAAATTAAACATTATATATCTATACCCATACGAGAGCAATGAAATGAGACTTGAAAGTGTCATCACTTTCATAAGAATTTTGTTTGTCCAAGAGTAGTCCATCCCTAAAACAATCCTCATTAGCAATAATCATAGTGAACAGTACTCGTGAACAAGAGGGTGCATAGAGACCATGAGACTAGATTAATTTCAATGTCTTCAACAGGAACTATGATCAAATGCCTACTATTGTATTTATTTTATTTTATTTTTTTTCAAAGCCTTTCTTCTTGCAAGTTGTAGGATATTATGAAATCACATTCAAACAATGAGATAGGCCACTTGACCTTATTATATTTTAGTGTCTAAAAAATAAATATTTATAGGCAAGTTGCTTAAACTGGATCTCTTAAATATTTGAGCCTCTCTTGGACCATTGAGTTAGTTTATGATGTTTTAAAAAAATCGATGGTTAATGCATCAAAGTTAAAAATATATTCTTAGATTTAAATACTTTTACTTCAAATATTTCAATAATTTTAACCATGTGTGATGATATGTTGGTTATAGTGATGATTGAATTAATTTTAAATTATAATATATTAATAAAGTAATTATTTAGTAAAAGTATTTAATTCTCAAACATAATTATTTTCTTGTTTTCTCCCATGTGTGAAACGTGATAGCTTAGCAATTTACTTGGAAAGTGTGCCACTGAAAATAGCGGAGCAAATCTCAAAGGTGATATAATGCCATTGATATTTGATAACGTGTTACACACAAGCCAAAGCCAGTCTGCTCCTTTTGTAATATTAAATTACGAATCTAGACAGAAGAAATTAAAATAATTTAAGAGAATCTTTTGTATAAGGTAATTTGTGAAAATCAAATAGTTTATGGAATAATTATTGAAAGGTAATTTTTTTTACAATAATATTAGTTTTTATCATTTTACAGAATCTTAATACAATGTTTTATTATTGTTTAAAAAAAAAAAAAAATTAATCTTAATAGATATAAATTAATTTTGAAATTTTTGTAAGTTAAAAATTAAAATTGAATATTTGAAAATTTAGTAATCAAAATTGAACAAATCTCATGGTCTAAAATCTAAAATTGAACAACCGAATGGATCGGTGATGCAATTGGTTATCTGGTTTGGTGTTAATTCATTTCTACTCCACGTTCACGGGTTTGATCCCTGGAATCGGTATATCATTGAAAACTCTGTTTGAATATGAATGTTTTTTTTTATTAATAAAATAATTAACATTTTCTCATAGAATGTATAATTTTTTTAAAAAAATAATAGGGAAATTGTAATAGATAATTTATTCTAACAAAATAATTATAAATCTAGTCAAATTTAAAAATATTTGCATGTAAAAAATACGGTATCATTAATGCTCATTATATGATATTATTTTATTATTAATACAGTATTTTGTATTATTTATACAATATTATATGTTATTAGTATAGTATTGTGTACTAATATAACATTATGTATTAATAATACCGTATAATTATTGATATATATGACTACGATTCTTTCAACAAAAAAAAAAAAACCTATGACCATGATTGCTTTTTTTTTTTTTTTTTTTTTTTTGCCTAATATAGTAAATATTTGTCCAATTTGGCCTGTTTCTAAAAAAAAAATCTAAATAATATTCATATGTAATTATTCATTAACTAATTTATTTATATTAATTTTTGGTTAAAACACTATTGATGGCTTATGGATCAAGTTCTTCATATGGATCCATCCTAAACTTCAAAACCAATTTCTTTTGTTTCATTGAAGAAGAAACAAACAAACCCAATTTCAAACTAATGTGGGTCCTTCAATTTCAAAATCGATATTCCTCTGTTTCAACAACAATAAACAAGGCAACGAATCATTTGTCGTTAACCATTTCAAATCCATTTAAGTTTATCTGAAATTTTAAGATAAATATTCATCTGATCCAAAAAAACCAAACCATTGAAGGGAGAGAGACTTCGATGGAAAAAGTGCATAAGATTTTCAAGGTAGTGGACGCTCCCAGTGAGAGAAATATTTACATAATATTTGGACATGATGTATAAAATAATGCTTCCTATTTGACCTAATATGGACCACAATCTATTTTTGTTTATTTTATTTTTTTATCTTTTGAATTTAAAATCAAATAGATTGTGGCTCATATTGAGTCGAATAGGTAGACATTATTTTATATATAATATCCAGGCATGATGCAAATATTTCTCCTCCCAGTAATGGGTATATAAACTTCAATGAGTTTACTTTGAAGATGTTCGATTTGAATAGGGATCAGAAAATTAATGTCCAGGAAGTGATCGAAGCCATTGTGGGTAGGGGTGATTTCAATTCGATTTTTGTCGGTTTTGTGTCAAACCGACAACCGAACTGATATCTTCGGTTTTCAAAAAATGGATCTGATCCAATGTCCAATATTTTTTTAATATATCAAAAACAACATTTCTAACTAAAAAAACTTATCCAATTTTCTTTAATAAGTTTGGTCATTGCATCTAATTTTCTTTCATAAAATTAGTTTTAAATAAATAATGACAAAGTAATAAAAAAAAAATAAAGTTTGAGAAAGTTATTTAGAAAATATATTGACATTTGAAGGATAAAAAAACATTAGGTTGATCTTCGAGATTTTAGAAAATCTTCTAAATAATAGAATAAATATGATTTTATATGATTTATTGACAATATATATTTCAATTTGGATCGATTTTTATTGGTTTTTGAAAAAGAAAACCGGAACCGATCCAATATTTTCGATTTTTTCAAATTACAAACCGATATGTCCAATTTTGTGCTAAAAAACCGATCCGATCCATTGGATTGGATTGGTTCGGTTCGGTTTTACCTTGCACCCCTAATTGTGGGGGAAGGGTAAAAAAAATAAATTTTTTAATCAATTTTATTTCAATTCAACAGCAGCCTAATGCCCTATAGACGGGGGACGAATTTTGAAATTTTGAAGAAGTTGAGGAATCAAAATGGAACAAAGTGCATAGTTCAAGTACCAAAATAGTGTATTTTAACCTTAATTTTTTATTTTAAAATAATTTTGGTTTGTTCTAGAAATGAAATATTAATCTATTAATTGACATCTTAATATGCTAGTGAAAATTTTATGAAATGAGCCTAACGCCCTATAGATGGGGGACGAATTTTGAAATTTTGAAGAAGTTGAGGAATCAAAATGGAACAAAGTGCATAATTCAGGTACCAAAATAGTGTATTTTAACCTTAATTTTTTATTTTAAAATAATTTTGGTTTGTTCTAGAAATGAAATATTTATTTATTAATTGGCATCTTAATATGCCAATGAAAATTTTATGAAATGAGTTAGTGTCATTAAATTTTGGTCCTCAAATTTTCATTATCCAAGTTCAATTTCAATATATAGCTAACATTATTTTCTTTTTTCTTCGTGTTAACCTATTTTTTCTCTTAATTTTATTCATTTTTCATTTTTTATTCCTTATACATTTTTTTAGAATTTATTCTTTATATATTTTTATCTGGTTAACTTTTGATATTTCTGTTCATTTTGTTTTATATATTTTAATAAATTTGTTTCCTTACTTTTTCATTATTTTTTAATTCCGTATAGACAGTTATTTTATTATTTACATTAATCTTACAATTATTTCTTCCTTTATTTTATTTGTTTTTTGTATATTTTATTTATTTATTTATTACTTTTTAAATACATTCAATATGAAAATTGAGATATACTTATTATATAGATGAGTTGTTTTTTAAAACACTGTTGTATAGAATCTTTTTATTTTATTGATTTAATTTTTTTTAAAAATTGCAAACTTATATTATTTTATATAATATAGACGGTTAATTTATTTTCTTGACAAAACTAGATCTACAAAATAGCAATAATTTATAAATGTTTTTTTAAAAGTTAACAAATTATTATTATTATTATTTTTAGGATAGTTATTTTTATTTAAGTATAATAATAAATGACCTATATTTTTAAAAAAGATATTTAAAAGAACGATTGAAATGAAGAATTTGAATGAAAGATTGGATGAGAGGTTTGAATGAGAGGATTAAAAAAGTAGTTGGGATGAGAGGTTTGAATGAGAAGATTAAAAAAGTAGTTGGGATGAAAGGATGAAAAGAGAGAATGGAAAGAGAGGTTAGAAAGAGATGATAGAAAGAAGGGTTGTGCAATTAAATCATTTCTCAATCAATCTTCTATAAAAACCTTCAACAATTCCTCTTTCCCACATACCCATTTCATTTTCTCCCCAATTTTGCGATCTCGATCTTGTTCGAAATGGCGAGCATCAAAGTACATGGAATCCCCATTTCCACTGCCACATCCAGAGTTCTCGTTTGTCTCTACGAGAAAGATCTCGAATACGAGCTCATTCCTGTGGATATGAAGACTAACGAGCACAAGAAAGAGCCCTTTCTCTCCATCAATGTGAGTTAATTGTTTATGATTCGATTTTGGATGATGTTTGTGGATTGTAATATCTTTATGGGGTTTTGTTGAATTTTCTGCAGCCGTTTGGTCAAGTTCCTGGGTTTCAAGATGGGGATCTCACCATTTTTGGTAATTACCACTTACCCTCTTGCACTCTATCTGTACGATGAAATGCTTACTCTGTAAATGTTGTTTGAATTCAAGGTGTTTGATGAAATTCCCAAATGGTTACTCTGTAAGTGTTTCTATGCTATCAAGACATTTGTTTGGTTCACTTTAACTTTTGTTCAATATTATTCCCGAATAATCTTTGGTTCAATTTTAGGTTTTTTTACTTACCTTTTTTTTTTTTTTAAAGGGATAGTCTTGGTTTCAAATGTTTTTAACTAAAAGGTTTTTCACGAAAGAAATCCTTCGGCATAAAGTTATAGCTATATACCAAAAAATTGACTCAGTGTAATCTTGTTGTACGGAAATCTGATTGAAAAAATGAAAAGAATAAGTAGAGTTAATTTTTTGATATACTTAACGACAAGCTGAATCCACTCTCTTTGGTTTTCAAGGTGGCTTGTAAGAACTAATATCTAGGTAGGTGATCGATTGAAGCCATAACCTCTAAGCATTCTATATGAAATCCTTAATCACTTGGCCTACGCAGGATGATTAGAAGAAAGGGATCCAAAAGCTAAGTACACGAACCGAATGGGTCGGTGGCACGATTGGTTATCTGGTTTGGTGCTATTTCATTTCTACTCCATGGTCATGGGTTCGATCCTTAGAATCGGTATTTGTAATCTCCCTTCCCCCAACTTATACTAAAAAAAAAAAAAAAAAATCTAAGTACACGAACCAAGAGAAATGTTTTGATCCTTATTGATACTAAGAAGAACAAAAATGAGCACAAGTAGTTTGAAGGTGGTCGATTAAAGCCATAACCTTTGAGCATTCTTAGGTAGATATTCGATTGAATCTATCGTATTTGGTTTTCAAAGTATCTCATAAGAACTAATTCCTTTGTAGGTGATCAATTGAAGTCATAACCTTTAAACATTATATGATTTACTAAATATTTGGCTGATCTTTTTGGCTCTTTTCCTGTTGTTATTGTATTTTGTACTTCTTTCTTCGTTTTCTTAATGAAAGAATTGTTTCTTGTTCAAAAAAAAAAAAAAAAACTTTGACTAATCACTAGGCCAACGATAATGATTAAAAGAAAGGGGTCCAAAAGTTGGAAGTGCACGAACTAAGAGAAATGTTTTAATCTTATTGATACTAAAATGAACAAAAACGAGCAAAAATAGTTCAAAACCTTGATAAAATCTCTAATCTTAGAGTCTGGTATGCGCTGAATGTGTTCGATAAAATTCCTGTGCAGAATCGAGGGCCATTACACAATACCTTGCCCGCACCTATGCCAGCAAGGGAAACCAATTACTCTCTGACGACCCAAAGAAAGCAGCAACCATAGCAACGTGGATTGAAGTGGAAGGCCACCACTACGAACCACCGGGTTTCGCACTGGCCTTCGAGCTTCTTGTCAAGCCACTATTTGGGCTCGGCGAAACTGATCTCGCCGTGGTGGCAGAGAATGAAGTTAAGATGGGGAAAGTTCTTGACATCTATGAGAATCAGCTTAGCAAAAACAAGTTTTTGGCTGGCAATGAGTTCAGTCTGGCGGATCTGAATCACATCCCCAATATTCACTATTTGATGATGGCGACACAATCAAAGAAGCTGTTCGAGTCACGGCCACATGTTAATGCTTGGGTGACCGAGATCACTTCAAGGCCGTCGTGGACTAAGGTTGTTGCCTTGCGCAATCTGAATTGAGAGATTTGACACCAACATGAACAGGTAGTGTTGTTTTTTATGTTGGGTTCTCAAGGGTGAGATTGAGAAGAATAAATGTTCTTTGCTATATTTGCTTATGAGTTAGTTTGTTTTTGTCTCTTTTCTTATCATGAATGTGTGAAACAATGGACTTTGATTACAAAGTTCCACTTTTATATAAAAGAAAGTTATGAATATGGGTAGTTTTGATAATTTAGTTTTGTTTTTAAGTTGGGTTGTTAAGGGTGATAATTAAGAAGGATAAATGTTCTTTGGTGCATTTGCTTTATGGGCAGTTTGTTTTTGTTTCTTATGAATGTTTGAATGACAAAATTAAATTTTTTTTTTTTAGTGGGAGATTTGATCCTATGACCTATTATTATTAGACACAGATTTATGGTTGTGAGCTACTCCTTGGTTGGAATTTTTATTTAAGTTTAAATACCATTTTGGAAGTTTTATTTTGGTCTCTATACTATCAAAAATTCAAATTAATCTCTCAATTTTGGAGAAAGCTCAAAATTAATCTCTGGTGTTATTAAATAATTGTGAAAGAAGTGAGCTAACAGACATTTTCACTTCTATTCGACAAATAAGTCTATAGATGACATGCTAACAAGAATGGTAGCATAGTGACATCAATGAATATTTATAGGTCATGAATTTGAATCTTCACCTTGAATTGTTGTAGAACTTAAAAGAAAAAGATTTGAGGTTGACATAGAGTAATAAATTGACCATCCAACTTTTTTATACCAAGTCCACCGAAAATAGAGATCAATAGGATGTGTCGACTGTAGAGCAATAAATACTATGAAACAACTAACAAATTAGTCTTGTGAATTAAGTCACATACACACCAACCTCAAATTTGAGAGTATAGATATACTTTATTTTAAATTACTTATTACCCTCCAAAAGAAAAACGGGTTTGGCCAACAAGACCAAGAATAATAGCTCAATCCATGTATAAAAAGAGATCGTGAGTTCCACCATTTTTAATTGTCGTTGTTAAGAAAATGATGACTTTTTGCAAAATGTCATATTATTATAATCATTGTATATTCTTAAGTTATCTTTCCAAATACTTGTTTTCTATAACTATTTTGCTAATATTTTTGTTGGTTTAATAACTAGCATTTGATATCAAATGGAAAAGTGACACAATTGGTTATCTGGTTTGGTATTAATTCATTTTCACTCTATAATCACGGCTTCGATCCCTGAAATCGATATTTATAATTCTCTTCCCCCAACATGTACTAAAAAAAAAACAAAAAAAAAAAAAAAAACTAGCATTTGATTGAAAGTCAAGATGATGGAAATAGCAAAAAGTCATAAAATTGTATTTTCTTATTTTAGTTTCAACAACATGGTAGGTAAAATTTTGAACATTTCACATTCAAAATATGATATATTATTTTTTTAGATTTTTTTATTCAATATTATTCTTTTAGTTCATCTTTATATATTAAAGTATCAACCAATTGAAGCTTAAAACAAATATTAACCAATTGAATCATATTGATCCTTGTGATTATTTTTTTAAAAAATTGTTGACTATAAGGCACGTGATATATGAATAATTTCTTTCTTCCCCCCCCTTTTTTTTAGAGCTCAATTTCTTTCTTTGCTTAGCACACTAGACATCTTAATTAATTTTCGGAAACAATACCATTTATGCATATCTCCATTTTCTTCCTCTCCAAAATCAATATTTTTGGCAACAAGAGGCTCAACATTTACATGACAAAACGTTATGATAAATTTCTCCTACCCCAATTATAGATGAACCAAAAAAATTTATGTTTTTGAAGATCGTGCTTTTTTTTTTTTTTTTTGAACAAATGTAACATTATATATTTAAAAAAAAAAAAAATAAATGTAGTTATTTCACTAATATAGTTTTTAAAAGAATAAATGTATTTTTTTTTTATATAAGATTAAATGTAAATCAACTAAGTTTAGATTATTCTAAAAAAAAAAGTTTAGATTAATTTATTTTGTACAATTTATCATAAATTTAAAATCAGTTAAAAAAAAAAACATAAATTTAAAATATATTTTATAATTTCTCTCCCATTAGATTAAAAAAAAAAAAAAAAAATTGCACATTAAGTCCCAAAAATTTTGAATACTTCAAAGTTCAAGGTATTCTATTGGGCAGTAGCTTAAACAGGTAAGCATGGCGAAACCAACCGCAAATTTACTCAGAATTTCACCCCGCATCTAATTTTCTATATAAATTTCATGTCCCGTTCACAAACCCACATCAATTTCCAAGCTTTCTGCAACTTTCCTTCTCAATCCATCGTCAATTTTCAGCGACCATGGCCAGTGTGATCAAAGTCCACGGAATCCCAATTTCCACAGCCACATGTAGAGTTCTAGCTGTCCTCTACGAGAAGGACCTTCAATTCGAGCTCGTTGATGTCAAAATGCACGAAGAAGAACACAAACGTGAACCCTTCCTCTCAATCAATGTAAGATTTCAACTCTTTCCCATTTCCTAATCTGCTCTTCTTTTCATTGGGTTGATTTGATTTTCAGCCTTTTGCTCAAGTTCCCGGGTTCCAAGATGGTGATCTGACGCTTTTTGGTAAGACTTACTCAGCTTTTGACTTCGTTTGTAACTTTGCTCACAAGGTGTTTGATGAAATGTCTGTGTGTAGAATCGAGGGCAATTACGCAGTACATCACGGGAAATTATGCTAGTAATGGAACCGATTTGATTTCCCAAGACCCCAAGAAAGCAGCGATTGAATTAACATGGATTGAAGTGGAGGGTCACCATTTTGATCCGGTTGCCATGAAACTGGTGTTTGAGCTCTGTTTGAAGCCTGCTTTTGGGTGGGGTGAGCCAGATGCTGCAGTGGTTAAGCAAAGTGAAGATGATTTGGGAAAAGTTCTTGATATCTATGAGAAAAGACTGTCAGAGTCCAAATACTTGGGAGGGGATTCTTTCAGTTTGGCTGATTTGCACCATATTCCTGTATTGGACTACTTGTTGGCGACACAGTCCAAGCCTCTGTTTGCTTCTCGGCCCCTTGTCAATGCTTGGGTGGCTGATATCATGGCTAGGCCATCTTGGGCTAAGGTCCTTGCTCTGCGCAACTAATAGAATGCTGTGTCCCTTCACTTTGCAGCTTAGTCCTTCACTTGAATAAAGGCTGTGTCCCTTACTTTGCAGCTGAGTCCTTCACTTCTCGTAGCTGAGTCCTTCACTTTGTAGCTGAGTCCTTCACTTTGCAGCTGAGTCCTTCACTTCGTAGCCGAGTCCTTCACTTTGCATCTTAATCCTTTACTTTGTAGCTGAGTCCTTCACTTTGCAGCTTAATACTTCACTTTGCAGCTGAGTCCCTCACTTCGTAGCTGAGTCCTTCACTTTGCAGCTTAATCCTTCACTCGAGTCAAAAGGTTGTTTCCTTCACTCTACAGTTTAGTCCTTCACTTGAACAAAAGGCTGTGTCCTTCACTCTGCAGCTTAGTAGTCCTTCACTTTGCAGCTTAGTCCTTCACTTGACTAAAAGGTTGTGTTGTGTCCTTCACTTTGCAACTTAGTCCTTCGCTTGAATAAGAGGTCGTTTCCTTCACTTTGCAGCTTAGTCCTTCACTGGAATAAAAAGTTGTGTCCTTTACTTTGCAGTTGAGTTCTTCACTTTGCAGCTTAGTCCTTCACTTGTATAAAAGTTGTGTCCTCTAGTGGGTCTATCCTTTTTCTTTCTGTTTAATCTCTTGTTTTTTAGTATTGTCTATATGTAGATTAATGGTTATGTGCTTTCTGAATTTGGTGTTATGAATTGGATTTGTGATCATCTTGAGAAGAATTCCTTGCACTATATCTGTGATCATCTGGGTTCTGGAGTTTGTTTTCTTCCTGCATATGGATTAAGAAATGTGTACTAAAGGTCTTTAACAATATAATTAATATTAAAGGCATAAAAGTCTATGACAATATGATTAATTGTATTTTAACTCATTTTTAGACAAATTTTAAGTCTCTATAATTGTAATAATTTCTCTAATTGACCCAAACGTGGTCACGAGGCTTTAGTTTTATTTTATGTCACAAGATTCCAATCTTAATGATTATCAAATGGTTTACTTTTAGTTGATTTTATCCTATAAAAGTTGGGTCTATTTTGATAATCATTTGATTTTTTTTTAAAAATTATTTGTTTTTACAAATTAAGTCTATAAATACTACTACAACTTATTGATTTCATTGTTTTGTTATCTACTTATCACCTTTAAATTTTGAAGAAAAAAAATTGCTTTGCAAACTCATTTTGTTTATAAAACTTAGCTAAAAAAATAAAATATTTCATTAAGATGCATTGACATTATTATAAAGACATGGACAAAAAAAGGATAATTTTAAAAAATAGAACACTAAACACCTGGGACGTGTTTGGTGGAGGGGTTTAGTTAATCTGGGTTAACTTAACCCCTCAAAATTGTGTTTGGTGGAAGGGTTAATCAAACTCGTATTAGACCAACTCGGTTTAATGTAAACTTGCAAAATTCTAGGTAAAGTCGATCAACAGTGAAGTAAATGCCTTTTCATTTTTTTTCTTCCTTCTTCTCTATTTGTTCTTGCAACAAGTTTCAGAGTTTTTTTTTTCTTCTTTTCGAATGACCTAATTTTTAAGGACTTTAAGGTCCGATTTCGTTTTTTCATCGCTTGAGATCTTAACTCCTTCGATTTCTTTGTTTAACTATCTATTTGTCAAATGACGATCTCAAGCTTTTCAAATTTGGACCAAGACCCTGCCATTCTTGGTTATTTTCTCAACAATAATTTTTTGGTCTTTCTGATTATTTCGGGTGATATGTTGTTACCCGATGGTGTGATTAAGATTTTTTTTTTTCCCATCGTTGTTCTTTTCCTTGCAAAATTGGCTTTCTGGAATTGGTAATTGACCCAAATGAAATATTACTTTTAATTAGTAAATTATTTAATTGATTATGTTTCTAATTAGACTATTTTTATTTCAGTATGAATGACAATCTCTTTTATTGTCTTTTATTGATCCATTTTTTTTCAAGAATTTATTGATTCATTTTATGTTTATCGCTAGATTTTTTTAACAGAATCTGTTACTAATTGCCTTGTTCTTCAATAGTTTGATTATTAAGGATCATGTTTTTGGTATGGTAAGCTATTTTGATCAATTTTGTATCTTAACTGATTTAAAAAACATAATTATTTGGATGGATCAAAATTTTGTTGTTAGAGATATAGTTTGATAACAATATTTTTTTGTTTTTAAAATTAAATTTATAAACATTATTTTTGTTAATATTAATTTTATTGTTAAAATCTAGTTTTATACCCCATCCTAAAAATTTTGGTTTATTATTATGGGTTTTATTTTCAATAGTTAATTTCAACAACAATTATGAATTCCAACAATTATTCTAAATTAAATTACCACATCAACAATTATCAAAAGGTAGATTTAAAATATGATTATTTATTTATAGTATCTTATTGAAGTAACTTAATTTATCATATCAAGTTTATTTAAATTCAAAATAATTAAAAATTATTTTAAAACAATTGAATTTTTCTTCACTTAAAAACAATTTTGGATCTTTAAAAAAAAAAAAAAAAAAATTGAGTGAATTGAACTTTGAAATAATTAATAATAATTGAAAATTAATTGAAATTTAAAACAATAGTTTTACAGGAAAGAGTAGACATTAAAAAAAAAACATGAAAATTGTTAAATAAACACTGAGATTAAATTCAGTTTAGCTTAATCTATCCACCAAACACAGATTAACTTAACCCTCAGTTTAACTTAACACCCAATTTAATTTAATACTGCCTAACTTAATCTTGATCCCTACACCAAGCACGCCCTTAGTGACCTTAAAAATTAAAATTTAGAAAAAATGGGATGCAAATGAGAAAGACAAAAAATCCTCTTTAGCCTGCTAAAATTTTCTAAATCTTTGAAGATCAGACCTTGCAGCCAATGCAGATTTCTAAAACTTTCTCATTGGCTCCTTTCTTCATTGAAGCTGAAACCATTGCAGGTACCAATTAGCGACTGTTGAATGCAGCATCTCTGTTACTAAGAAAACTGAGGAAGCCAACAATGGATGGTGCTCTGTTACTCATCTTCGGTTGAGAAGTTATTCAATGTAGCCGTCGGTCTCTCGACAGCAAAAAGGCAAATTCGATATCCGTCAATATCCGCTGCTGCCTATAATTTATCAGTCCCTTTTTACATGCATTGCATTGCCTCCATGTTGATATCACCCCCAAAACTTAGAAGCTTTTGAAATGTGGGTTTGCAGATATGCAAATCCTTCTTCTCGATTTTGATATCATGAGAAATGGGGAAGTTTTTGTAGACATAAACTTCAATTTATGACATCAGAAACCTATTCATAAACAGCTTGTTCAACAGAACTGGATCCCAAATCCTTCTTCAGTCCTTTCTCTTTCATGATCTCTCTTACTTTCTCAACCTCATTCCATTTCCCCATTTCTGCACAAATATTAGACAACACAGCATAATAAGCACCATTCATAGGTTCCATTTCAACAAGCTTCCTTGCTGCAAACCCACTCACTTCCAAGCTGCCATGAGCTCTGCCACCAGCTACCAAAGATCCCCAAATTGATTTGGTGGCATCAAATGGCATATCATTTATCAACTCAAAAGCCTCTTCAATAAACCCATAACGAGCCAAGAGATCAACCATACATGAATAGTGTTTGATTCCCGCAGAAAACCCGAAACTCCCATCGATCAACGATCGAAAGATCTGCCTCCCCGTGTCGACCAAACCAGAGTGGCTACAAGCACAAAGTACTGCAAGTAATGTCACTTCATCTACCTCAACTCCTTCTTGGTCCATTCTCTTAAACCAAGCAATGGCCTCCTCTCCACTCTTGGCCAAACCCAACCCTTTAATGACTGCATTCCATGTATACACATTCTTCTCTTTCATGGCTTGAAAAACAACCAATCCATCTTTAATCCTCCCACATTTCCCATACATATCAATCAAAGCAGTCCCCAAAATCACATCCAATTCCCACCCTCTTTTTCTCACAAACTCATGTATCCAAACACCCATTTCAATTGCTCCAAAGCTCGCACAAGCAGCCAAAGCATTCACCATCGTAACACGGTTAGGCTCCACGCCCGCATATTGCATCTGCTCAAACGCAATCAAAGCATCATCAAACATCAAACCAACTCGATAACCCGTAATCAAAACAGTCCAAGACACAACATCTCTCTGAGGCATTTCGTCGAACACCTTCCTACATAACCCCATTCTCCCACACGACGCATAAACCCCCATCAACGAATTCTGCACATAAACATCAGAAACATAACCCAATTTCAGAGCATGGGTATGAACAGATTGACCACCCACGAAATCGTAAAAGTCAGCCAGCGACTTGAGAAGAAAAGGAAATGTGTAATTGTTGGGGAGAATCGAGTTTTTGGTCATGTGGGCGTAAA
Source organism: Sechiopsis laciniata (assembly GCA_037833695.1). Classification (NCBI taxonomy): domain Eukaryota; kingdom Viridiplantae; phylum Streptophyta; class Magnoliopsida; order Cucurbitales; family Cucurbitaceae; genus Sechiopsis; species Sechiopsis laciniata. The sequence continues at coordinate 2,489,524 of JBBMKA010000002.1, read as the reverse complement.
TGGAAAAAGGGGTTTGTGGGATTTTGGAGTGAGAGAAGGATCTGATCAAGGAATTGCAGATGAAAACGTGGGGTTTGGGGAAATGGGTGAAGAAGAAGAGAAGAACAGAGTCTAAAAGATGAAGAGATTGGCAAGTGTTTATGAATTGGTGGGCTATGGTGGGATTTGAATGGAGGTTTTGAACGATGAGTTGAGCTTGAATTTGAGGGATTTGATATGGGGAAAGAGAAGCGGTGAAAAGAGAGAGAATTCTGTTTGATTGAGCCCACAATTGTGCCGCCATTAAAATGGCTCTGAAGAAGAACTGATGAAGAATGAAGATTTAGTCCAAAGCAATAAATCACCGTAATTTCCAAGGGCAAGCACAGATGCATGAAAAAACCGGTTCGAACCGACCGGAATAAATAAATTGGTTTGATTTTATTATTCTTTTTTTTCTTCTTTCCATTGTCGTTTTTTCACTTTACCAACAATATTTAGAAGTCCTAGAAAATTGGTTTGATTTTATTATTATTTTTCTTCTTCTTTCCATTGTCGTTTTTTTCCGTTTACCAACAATATTTAGAAGTTGAAGAATTTGAATTTTAGATCGAATATAGAAGTTGATTATCATTAGAATAAATTTAATTTATATCGCGTTTGATAACTATTTAATTTTTTATTTTTGGTTTTTGAAATTTAACCTTATTTTTGCTCAAATTTCATATCATGTGTTCCATCTTTCCAACAATGTATCCGAGTCTTGCCCATTTAAGGAATATGGAGGAGGAATGTGTCCTCTCGGTTGCCTTGACCAATCACAGATCAGCTCGACTAACGGTCGCTTTGATCTGTGGTAATGTATATAATGATAGGCAAATAAAAGACTTTCTAAAGATTTTTATCCATCCACTTGATATTTTAAAAATGGGTTGGTTGAACTTGAAAATTGACTCATTCAAATGGCATAAGTGAACAATGGAATTAGATTCCATTGGCCGGTTCCTACAAAATCGAGTGCGAACTATCTTTTCTTCCGAAAGTAGGTGAATACTATCCAAATTTAAAAAACAAAAACAAGCTTTTGGAAATTGCTTTTTTGTTTCCAAATTTTGGTTTGGTTTCTAAAATTATATGTAAGATGTAGATATGGAATAAGAAAAAATGTAAGATAATTATTGTAGGCTTAAATTTAAAAAAAAAAAAAAAAATAATAATAATGATAAAACGGACCTTAAGTTTTAGTTTGTAAATTACTTTAAAAGAGCGAATAGCATTGATGTTTTGTCTCTTATTCTTTTTAAATCGGTATATATATATATATATATATATATTTTTTTTTTTTTTTTTATTTGTCAGAGATATTTAGTCTCTCGAAAAGATTTGTTTTCAACATTTTTATAAAATATGTGCTATTTTCATTAATATACCAATGAAAAAAAGAATATTTGAATTGGTAAATTATTAAAGATATCGCTAGTTTTTTTTTTTTTTTTTTTTGATGTTCAAGTTAATACTTTATACTCAATTTGTTAAAAGAAAGATTAAAAAAATCGCAATGATTGATAACATGTTAGTAATCAGCTCAAAATCATGATCACGAATTTAAAAATCGACATTTAACTCTTGTTTATTTGAGAATAGAAATAACTTATTTGTTTGAAAAATAAAAAATTTGTGGACATTATTATTAATTTATTTATTGATGTTGTTTAATACTATTTAATGCAGAATCATCCTTTTACAATCCTTTCGATTAATATATATATATATATATATATATATATAAAATTTAACCTCCCATATAATAAATACTATCCAAGCAGGTTGGCTATTATTTTGCGAGAACATTTTTCTTTGGGAAAAAAGAACAGTATTTAGAGATTAAGAGATTCTACCATGCAATCTTTTTGTCAAATGTACATGTCAGTTTTTTTTTTTTTAAGTACAAATTAAAAAAAGAATCACAAATTTATATAGAAGATATCATGCTTTCAAATAATTGAGAGTTAAATATTCATTTTTGAGATGGATTTTGTGACTGTAATGTTAAACTGTATTATCAACAAATAACGAGAACAATCTGTCATTGACTCTTTTAAAAATACTAGAAAAAACCAACGTGCTTTGCACATGAAATATTTATTTTGTAAAATTTTATATTCCCATATTTCAATATTTAAAACATTGGAGAAAAAAAAAGATGAAAGTTAAAATAAGTAATCCAATAAAAATTAAGACAATTACAACATCAAATTATAAGATTTTGAAGAGCCTTTTAAAAACTATAAGAATTGAGTGAAAATTTTGAAGAAAAGAATGATAGGATAAACAGTTTTATGCAAAAGTATTCTAACGAACTTTTTAATTAATAGCAATTTACCAATTATAAAAGTAATCGGTAAATTAATCACCTAATAATTTATTAAACAAATTTGTAAGGTCGTAAGTCGAATTCAAATAATGATTCGACATGTGTATCTTTTGCAATTTGATGATAACATTAGAATAAAAGATCCCTAATAAAATATTGCAAAAAAAGAAAAGTTAGATAAAAGGTTAAATAAGTAATCCAACAAAAAATTAAGACAACTACAACATCAAATTATAAGATCTTGAAGATTGGACATCCTTTGAAAACTAAAAATTGAGTGAAGATTTTAAAGAAAGAATGATAGATTAAAATAGTGGGAAGGAATGGTAAGGAAAACTCATTGTACACTTTTTTTTTTAAGTACAATCTTTTGAATTCTAAGAGTTATAAGTTTCCATCATTTCATTATAAATTATTATCAATAAAAAATTTAATAGTAGAAAATTTTTATATACCAATTAAATAGAAAAGTTTATATAAATATTAAAGCATAACTCATGTTTTTTAATGGTGTATTTATTTTGTTTTTTCTCTAAACCCTAAACAATTAGAGAAAAAAAAAAGTAAATAAACGTCAATCAAAAAGAAAAAATGTAACAAGAAAATGTAAAAGAAAACTCTATCTATATAGTTGTAGGAGATCAAAGTTATAAAACCTTTAAAATTTCACATGAAAAAAGTAAATATAAATTGATAAAAAAAAAATTAAGTTGTAGATATAAGAATAAAACTTTTCATATTCTAACCTCTCACTAATTCATATATATATATATATATATCTTCAATGAATTATATAATTATTTTATAACTTAATAATTAAATATAATGCATTAATTGTAGAGGAAAACTCCATATA